>VZUI01044545.1:0-18497 GCA_013401135.1 Cettia cetti | reverse complement strand
TCCATCCATCCATCCATCCATCCATCCATCCATCCATCCATCCATCCATCCATCCATCCATCCATCCATCCATCCATGAACCAGTAAAAATAATATGCAGCAATATAAATATTTATTCAGACAGAAAAATCACTGTCTTAACAACTGAGATCCTCAAATCTTTTTTATCTTTCTGAGCCAAATGAGGCAAAAAAACTAATTTAAGATGAAAAGTAAATCAACAATTTCAGTTCTCCAAAGCTGCAACACAAGTCCCTCTTAGTTAACAGGAGAGTTTTATCGTGACAGCTGCCTTGCCAGCTTTTTATTAAGGTTTAAACTGCCTCCAAACAATTTTCTTCCCAGGAAAAACTCACTCCCTTGATGTGTGCACTGAGAAGAAAGCCTTTATTCTCAATTTTCCATCATCCGTGTGCATGGGCAAATTCTCCCTGGCTAACCAAGTGTGAATCCAACACTTTTGGCTGAGCTGCAAAGGAGAAGTGATCCCAAATATTATTGTGGAAGAGGAGCACGCAGCTCTGGTGGAGATGCTTGGGGGATCGCAGCAGGTTTTTGAAGCTCCCTTCCTCCCTCTTTTTTTTCTCCCTTTTTCATTCTCCCTTGAGTTATCCTCACAGAAGGGCCCAGCATTGCCAAAAGCAGGGTCTGGCAGGGCAAGGAGATGAATGTTTTGTTTTCAGAGTTAACAGAAGTTGGTTCCTCGGGGTTCACGGCGGTGTCACAGCGTGCGCCCGACTCCTGCACGTTTTGAAACTTGATCTTACACCTTGCCTTTTATGAAGATGAAATCCCTGGCAGGTGATTATTTTGCTTTCTCACATCATATCAGATGCTTTAAGCACCAGCCTGCCTGCTAAGAGCCAGCTGTTGGGGAGTGAAAAAAAGGAAAGAAAGAGCTCAGGAAGCCCAGAGGTTCAGAAACCCTGCCATGGCAGAGTGCTGCTCTCCCCGGAGCTTTCCTTGGGTTTCATTGCAAAACAGGGAATGCAGGTGTTTTAAAACACTGGTCCCTGGATCAAAGTTAAATTAGGAAAATGTAGAATGAAGCAGGAAGGCAAAATTTCTTTTCCTGGAATAATCAGGGAAGAGTAGAGGCCAGGGAAGTGCAGCAGTGATCCCGTATTTATGACAGAGCTGATCTCCGCTGTTACACAAATGTGGGGTGAGGCTTTATTGCTCCTTTGGTGGATAAATCTGGAAGTGAAAACTCTCTTCAGTCCTTCCAGCCCTGTTTTGAGCCCAGCTGAGGTTATTTAGCTGATTCCAGCTCAGTCCTGCACATGAAGGGAATTGATCTCCCTGCCTTGCAGTGCTTGGCTTTTCCAGAGGCCTTGCTCTGCTCCAAACGAGTCAGGAGATGGGCAGGCCTTACTTCCAGAGGGAAATGAAGAGCAGGAGGTGCCTTGTACCCATCCAGCTTCCTCACCACCCTCAGCCTCAGCTGCCACCTGCACCAGAGATCTCAAATAATTGTCCCTTGTCCTGTCACTTTGCCATCCAGGATAGCACAGGAAACAGCTGACAACCTGCTGACCCTGATCGTGGTGACCGCTTAAAAATATCTTCATTTTTGTAAGAAACCTTTCCTCTGTGCAAGCCAAGGAAGATTGTTCTGCACATTCCCACCCAGAAGGGGAGGGGAGTGAGGAGAAACCCCTCAGAGCAACAGATGTGCTGTGAGAATTCCCTGCTGGGAGCAGGGGGACTAAATGGGACATGTCACAGAGTGTGGAACTCCTTGGCAGTGGCTGCACAGGGTTTCCTTCTCTGTCTGATAAAAATAAAGTTTTTCATTTGCCAAGACTATCAGAGCAACTGTTTGCTCTTTGCTAGGACCAAAGGAAACAGAGCTTCTTCCACTGTCAACAAAAGGAATATATTTATGTCTCAGACCTGCTTTTCCACGTGCACACACCCCCTGAGAACGATGATTTTAAATCATCCTGAAACGAATTCAGTGTCTCTGTGCTGCATGCTCATTTCCTTAGAAAAGCAACAAGGATTTTTCCCTGGTGCATCTCCAGAATTGGGCCCAGCTCAGGCTGTTGAGCTGTTTTTCCTTCCTTTCCTGCCTCCCAATGTAATTCCTTGCTTTCAGCTACTGTGAGCCCGACACCAATCCCACTGTGCTCCATGGAAAACCTCATCTGGGCCAGGGTGGGCTGGCTTATAACCCAGCCTTGTGGCAAAAGGGAACTGGAGGAGGAATAATTTTGGGACAGTTGGGCTAGTTCTTCTACCAGGTCTCTTTGTTGTTTGTCTTTATTAGCTCATTAAGCACAGAACAAGAGGCTGCTGCTGTCTGACCACAGCAAACCTCACAGGCACATTGTTTTCTCTAGAAAAACACATTTGGACAC
The DNA here is from genome assembly GCA_013401135.1 of Cettia cetti. Taxonomy (NCBI): domain Eukaryota; kingdom Metazoa; phylum Chordata; class Aves; order Passeriformes; family Sylviidae; genus Cettia; species Cettia cetti. The sequence continues at coordinate 16,134 of VZUI01044545.1, read as the reverse complement.
TCTGGTAGGAAAACGAGCAGAAATCCCTGATGGGATGGGGTTCTGCTCATATATGCACTCTGTCCTCAGCAGATACAAGGAAAGCACTTGGAAAATAAAATAAGAAAAATGCTTCTACTCTGTTAGTCCCTCACTTATCCCAAATAAAAATCTGAGGGTGTTTGAACATCAGATATGACAAATGTAATGTTGGACATCATAGTCTTTCATGAAGCAAAAAAACCCCCAAACAAATAAATTCATTTTTTGTTTTGGCAAAAGAGTGGTCAAATTGATTTTATTCTTTGGGGCTAAGATTAAGGCATTGCTGACACATCAAGGAACTCCTGTTTTTTTTATCCTTGGTTGGGGCAAGCTTGGAATTGATTGTTGGAATAGTTTTCTTGGACTGTAATTTTTCCAGTAGTAATTAATTCATTTTATATGGAGATTTAGAAGATTACCTGAGTGGGAGATAAATCCTACCACTGCTTAAATAATATCCCCACTGTTTCATCCTGAAGTTTCACCCCAAAATGAAAATTTTCTCTTCTCTCCCTGTGTTCTCTCGTAGCTTGCAGGATCTGCACACAGCATGGGAAAACTGAAACCCTGGATTTTCCAAGGACAACTACACCCTTTTGGGAATTGTTTGGGGCTGTTGTTGCAGTTAGGAATGAATATTAGAGAAAGAAATATCTTTGTAAGGGTTTTGGGGTGCTGAAGCAGGGACACTGCAGCCAGATGTGTCACAGCACCTGGGAGCCTCTGCTGGACACATCCACCCCTGGGGTTCTGCCTGTTTGGCTTGAGGCAGGGACAGAAATTGTTTATGCAGCTCTAAAAATTGCTTTGAAAAGTGCTGTGAAATGTTGATTATCAGCCCTGAAACTCTGTCCTTTAAAAACTGGGATTGATTAATTCCTGCCTCTACATAGTCCTGTGTGTGTGCATGAGATTGTAGTAAAAAACCTCAGTTAAGGTTTTTAATATAGAAATTTTAATATGGAAATGATGGGGTTTATGTGGAAATTATGGTTCTTGTGCAGACACTTTCAAGAAGTTCTTGATTTCTCACTGGTTCTGACATCCAGTGACTGGATTGAGGAGAGCCAGAATGAAATGAAAATGATAATTTCTACCTTCCACTCTACAATGCAAAACCAGCAGCACTTATCATAACAGGCAAACAAAATAAAACCCCCAAAATCCCCAAAATTTGTAGTTGAAATCCAGCCAGCAAACACCAGGAAAATAAATTGTTCAATTTCCAAGCTACCTTCAATATTTTCTCCTGCGAGGAGAAACAATGATTTCTTCCAAAAACGATTCCAGAAGAGCAGCCCGTTTGTAGGTGGCAGGCTCATTATTTTGGTAGCAGAGGGATAAATCAGGGGCCCCCTTGTTATTTTATTTTTGCAGTGTACTTCAAAAATACTCACACGCCCACTTAGTGCTTCCTCCTCGATAACACCAGCGGCAGGGGGGAGCCGGTGTCACCTTCCATAAACAGGTACTGTTGACATCCAGCTTGTAAAATAGAATTATTTCAAACAGGGTGAGAGCCAGCTCAGGGAAAAGGTGCAGATAATGCTGCCTTATCAGACAATATTGGCCAAAAAACACGCCTGCCTATTTGAAGCCCCGCGTTTGTCTGATCCGCACACACTCTGCTGAGCCCTTTCCAAAACTAACAGTGTCTCTAATTGGTTGTACAGAGCAGACAATGATGTTCAGGAAGATGAAAATAATATTGGCCCAACGAGATGAGCTTTGTGTGTAGAGGTTGTGGATTTTCTGCTCCAGCTCGGGGTTGGAGTCACAAGGGTTGACCGCAGCCAGAGCTTAAATGAGATTTAATGAAGCTGTTTGGCTCAGGGCAAGGTAACCAGACACACACAGAGCGTGGAGGAGAGAGTGCTGCTAATGCTCACTAGAGCCTTTCCAAAAAAACAGATTGTTTTTTTCCTTAAAAACAGCATGGAGATGATATAATTCCTGAATTTTTATGAGGTTTTTCCCAGGGGTCTGGAGATGGTTTCGTGTGTAACGAACACGAACTCGGGGAGAGGAAAAATGCAGAATGCTGGAAAACCCACCAAACCAGAGAGCCATTATAAGAAAAAAATATTGTGGGGAGGGTTAATGCTTGGAAAAAGAGAGGGGAGAAGTGGTGGCATCCCAGATTTCCAAACCTCATTAAATACATTTTACTTCTGGAGCCAACAGTTGAGGGTTGGTGCTGCTGCATTTCACTGCAGCGGAGTCGTGCCCTGGATGCCACTCCACCTTCAGAAAATACCTTTAAAATGTGCCCTGCTCTGCTTGCTGATTTCCCAGCCAGTGTAGGACTGTGTGGATCTGAGTCTGACTTTCTTCAATATCCCCCACTCCTCGTCCATTCCCTCCATTGCTAAATCCCCCTGGAAATTCCTCTGCATTCATCGGTGAGAGCACAAAGGTTCTGCCTGCCAAGGCAAGGCTTGGCAGACAGCAAAATATCTCATGTCTTTACTAGGTGAAACATCTGGATTATTGTCCCAGCATTCAGCAGAGTTGTTCACTCGTGGGTCAGCGTTAGTTGTGCACAGGGATTAGGATTTAACAGGATAAATGTCTCGTAAATGGGAATGAGAGCAATACGACAACAGCGAGACCTTAAATCGAGCAGAGCTCTGCTCAAAAGCAGCAAACAACCAGGGCTGTTTGTGTCTGCGAGGATTCCATCTTGCATGGATTTGCATCCCTGAAATTTCACCCTCTAAAATTAGTCCTAACCACCAAAAATTGGCCTGGCTCGGGCTCCAAGTGTGGTTGAACCACCGGCTCCCATCCCTGAAGCGAGAAATTTGCCAAGGCTGTCTCAAAATTTGGACACTGTTCATTAAAAAGTCAACCCAGTTTAGCTTGAAAGGTTCCATCTTACAAATAGATAGAAATTTAAAAAGTGCTTTGTCCCAGGCCTCCCAAACTGAGTTATCAAGCTAAAAGTCTTCTTCTTCTCTTATTTTCTATCATTCCTTTTTTCCCCCTTCCCCCCCATTTTTATTTTAATCAGCAATTTTCATCAGTGAAATTCATTGCTTTGGGCTTGGCTCTTTTGAACCACACACACATTTCGAAGAGTCACTTGCCAAGGAACATCTGTAAAAGTATTTCTAGATGTTTGGAATTTCCTAGCAGTAGTAGGGAAGTTTGGTTTGTTTGAATCTCTCACTCAGCAGGAGGAAAATTGAGCTCAACATGTTTATGAGTATAAAAGCCATCTGTTTGATAGGGACCCTGGAAGAAGACTGAAGGTCTGACTCTGAGATGATGAAGTGAAGAAGAAAGGTTTCTGTTTCCTGTTGCTGAGAATTAATTATGCTGTTAATAGTGTGTTAGAAGAAGTAGGAGTGCTTTACGTTATTACTTAAGCCCAAAAAAATAAATATGACTTTAATGAAAAGCTTTCCTGAAGAAAAATCCACCAGAACTTTTTAAAGAGCTGGTCACGTACCCAAAAACATTTATATGCTGGGATGCTTCTCCCTAAATGTGGTCTGGCAAGGGTTTTACTCCTCCTTTTCCATTTCTTTGGGGATAAAATATTGGTATTTTTGAGGAAAGTGGCTTCCTTATGTGCCAGGCCAGCACCTACAGCTTGGATTTAAGTTCTCACATAAAGACACTCAATGCCACCTTGTTCTTTGCTGCATTTCTTTCCATTGGAGATGCTTTGTGGCTTCCCTGGGATGCCCAGAGGAAAGAGGGCTGGGAAATTGGGTTCACCCTGTTGGTGGGGGTGGAAATTAGCAAAGAGAAATGGGAGATCCCTCACCAGAGCTGAAAAAAAAATTCAACCAGAATACCCCATGTGCAGGTCATGGGTGAGAGCTGGGCTGCTCAGAGACATTTTTGGAGGAACTAAAGTCCCTCTGCTCTTTGTAACAGAACCAAGAGAGATGAGGCTGTAATTTTACCACTGGAATTGGGATTTTTTTCAGTGTGGGGTGAGCAAACTCAGCAGTCCCTCCCTAAAACATTGTTTAGATAGTTCAGGTCAAAACATATTTACTAAAAAATGATTTTCTGACGCCTTACTGTAAAACAACTTATCTGCCACAAATCAGTGATTAAAGATTATTGTGAATTAAATCATTATGAACAAAACATGAAATCGGGTGGTTGAACTGCACTGCATAACTTTAAATTAATCAGAAATTACTTTTTAGCAAATGTTTCTGCATGTGTTAAGGAAGCAGATGCTCAAAAACAAGTGGTGCTAAATAGTGAGAAAGAATTAAAAATATATAATTTTGTCTGCAACTGGCTGATTTTTGGAGTCCAATGAGGAGGTTGTGTTTTTTTATTTTCTGTGGACATGGGTTTGTGGTGGACTTGGCAGTGTTGGGTTAAAGTTGGACTCAATTACCTTAAAGGCCTTTTCCAACCCAAATGATTCCATGAATCTACTGCCATGGGTTTGAAATCTGCCAGGAAAGCCCAGACTGAGCAGCCCCTCACCAGGATCAGAGAACATCCCTATCCACAGGATATCTGCTAACAGGCCACTCGCAGAGCTCTGCACTGGAGCCATCCCAACACCCCTGCACAGCACAGAAACTTCCTGCCCTTTCCCCCCTCTCCCTTCTTATTCCCTGCCTGGGCTCCCTCCAGCTGCAGAATCCCTCTTTTAAATTTTAAAATTCAAATCCTCGTGGCACAAAGCTGAATAAATACCGAGGGTGGGGAAGGCGGGCAGAGCTCCGGCACACACCGGCTTTGTCCCTGCTGGCACGGGGACAGAGCTGGGGTATTTTGGAGGGCTGCCAGCAGGGCAAGATGCCACCGGTGTTTTCTTTAGTGCCTTGTAAAGCCCAGGTGAGTCCTGACACCGTCCGTGTGGACACTCAGGGCTTTATGCAGGAACAGTTTGGAGCGTGTGGAGAGCGGAGCCTCCTGTCACGGCCAGAAGGATTTGGGTGTACAAAGAAAAATACAGCTGAGCTAACAGAGCCTTTCAAAAGAAGCTGACTTGGGTGCCTGATAGCCCCAGAGTAGGGCTTGCTTGTCAACATTGCCAGCTGAAATCTCCAAAATCTGGGCCTTCAACCTGAATGTCCAAGGAGAGCCAAAATAACACATTATGAGCGTTAATGCAGTTGAAAGCAAAACCACATGTTTTCCAAAGGGTTTAAAAGCTCATTTGAAGTAGGGCAAAGGGTCAGAAAAGAAGGAGCCCCATTTATGGAGCTCTGGCAAGTGTTTCCAAGTGAAGAAGCCCCACTTAGAACACGTACACCTCGTTAGATCAGTGCTGCCCCTGTCACTGGCAGGAAGAGAGGAGATGCTCGCCCTTGCTCAGACCTGCAAACTCCAAAAGCTTCCTGACATCCCCCTGAAAAACAGGAAAGAAACAGCTCTTTGTTAGGAGGGAGTGGAAAGAGCATAAACCCCAAATGGTGGTTTTTGGTTTTTTTTTTTTTTAATTTTTAAAGGGTGTTTTTATGCTTAGGCAATAGGAAAAAAACCCCCAACCGGGCATGTTTTATGGTGCTGAGTTACTGCTGGGTGTTCTGGTGTGCTGGGGCAGGGGGGTTCAGCACCTCCCACGGCAGGACAAGAGGGGCTGATGAGCCAGGATGGGGCTGTGTGATGGAGGGACGTGTGGGGGTCACTCCTGCTCCTTGCTGCCTCCAGCTCTTTATCCCTGTCCCAGACTTCCTGGTCATGCCTTTGTTTTGGCATTTGCACTCTTTTGTTTCACCTCTGTTTCCCAAGAAGTGATGTCTTTCCCTGGCTCTGCTCTGGCCACCCAAATCACCCTTCTGACTCCTGTTTCCCACAGCACCTGATCCTTTTCCTGCTGTCCCAATTCAGAGGAGCAGGGAATGAGGGACAGGCAGGATGCTCCGTGCCCTATTCAAAGTCTGAAAGCACCAGAGCGGACCAGGATGCCTGGAGCCAAATTCCTGGGGTCTGGAGACACTCCATGAACCTGTAAAGATGTGATGGAGAGAAGCTGTCAGGCTACCTGCCTCACAGGACCACTGCAGGGTTCTTGCCAGCACACCTGGCTTGTAAAAATCCAGCAGGAACCACCAGGATTTTGCCCCTCAGGGACTGGTTTCCAGTAAGTGCAGCCTTTGGTGAGAATTTCTTGGTCCTGTTTTAAAGATATGCAAAATTTCCTTGGTGCCAGGTCCTACTCATAGTGAATCCTGCCCATCTCACTGTCCCAGGCTTGCAAAATCCACAGAGAATTAAATGTACTCACAGCAGGTTTGTTTGCTTTTTCTCTGGAGATATTTTTTAGTGGAGAGGAAAGGTGTTTCTGTTAAAAAGAAACACATCCCTGGTGCACAGGCTGGAGCTGAGAGCAAAGGGAACATTTTTGTCTGAGGTTCCAGTTAAATCACTGGCAGGACATCACTGCTTTTGGAGCACTTGAACTCGGCTCCAAGACAAATCCATAAAAAGCTGCTAAGTTGTGATGAAGGGGAGCCCCGGTGGTGAGGAGTTTACCCCAGGCCTTCAGGGCGAGCTGCAGACTCCTGCAGGGCCAGGGCTCTGCTGTTCCAGGAGGGCAGACAGGCATTGCTGCAATGTCCTGTCCCTCCTGGACCTTCCCCTGGCTGTGTCCCTGCCAGGAATGCTGGAGCAGATCAGGAGTAGATCAAGAGCGGGCTGAGGTGTTGATCTGTGTCTCCATTACAACTTCCAGCTCAGTCAGAGCCTGGAAAGGGCCCTTGGCTGGAGCAGCAGCTGGGGCTGGTGGTTTTATGGGGAGGGATGGGATTAAAAGGTGAGAGAACTGGAGGGACAGAGCGTGTTGTGGATCAAAGCTCCCCAGGGAGTGTCTGCTGGGCACCAGGCAGAGCTTTGGGTGTGTGCCTCACGTTAAACAGGATTTCATTTCCCTTCAGCACAGGCACAGGGGAAGAAGAGAAGGGAGATGAGCCTAAATAACCTCCAACTGAGCAGTGTCAAGAAAGCCAAAAGCTGTCAGACACATGGGGAAAACCCACAGCCATCAGCAGCTGCAGAACATCCCCCAAACCATCCCCAAAGCCATCCCAAAACCCCAAATACCCACAAGGGAAAGGGGCAGACAGGATCCAAATCCATGAGGAGCCCTTTGGGGCTGTGAGTGGTGCAAGGCCCTTTGGAGATCACAAAGCCTCCTGGGGTGCAAATGCTGGCAGATTTTGGCCCTGGGAGGGAGGTGACATTCCCTGGACGTGATGGAGCACCTCGGCCTCCTAATCCAGGTTCAGGGCACCCCATGGACACCCGAGTGGCTGGTGCCATTTGATACCCTTCATTCTGCAAATCAATCCCAGCACAGGGATTGATTTAAATCCCAGTGTGGGATCAATTTCATCCCAGTATGGCATTGATTTAAATTTTTGCTCTGCTATGGAAGCAGCTCTGGATTTGGGGACATTTAGGGGGAATTTATGGCTTCAGGAAGGATAAAGCAGCAGGACAAGTCACAGGTTGCATCCTGCAGGGCAATGCAGGGGATGGCTGAGGTGTTCCAGCTTTAGTTGGCAGATTTTGCAGATTGGGGATTGATAAGAGTGACAATGAAAGCTGGAGGAATCCAGAGATGTGTTGCCCTGCACCTTTTCCTGCAAGGCAGAACCTCCCGGCTCCTTTCAGCATCAAAATCTTTTCCGTGTCCATATTTCCCCTATCCTTTGGAAATCAGGATGGTTTGAGGGTCTTTGCATCTGAGAGTCTAAATTAAATATTGACTAAGAGGTTTCATGTGAGCTTGAGTGTTTTTAAAAAATCTAAATGAATCCCACAGGGTGAGTTGAGGCCTCCAAAACAGATTCCAAGAGAATAAAGGATGTGTGAGTTAGAGGCATAGGAAAAGTCTCAAATGGCAGATGAGTCAGCAAAAACCAGAGACCCAGAAGATGCAGAAATAATATTAGAGACATTAAAAAACTGGAAGTAGAGATAATTTTCCTGTGCTGAAGTAAGGAAAGAAAGTTTATCTAATATTCCCCAAATTACTCTTCTCCAAATATTTGTTGGTTGATTTGCTTTTCCCTTCCAAAGCCTCAACAGCCTGATTTTATTTTCCTGGCTGTGTGGAGAACCAGGAACAGCAGCAATCTGGATTGCAACATGAAATCCTATGGCTGGCTGGAAAGCCTATACCTGGTGTTGAAGGGACACAAGCATCAATTTTTATTAGAGCTTTATTTGCTACTTTTTAAGCAATGAAAAAAGTCTGCTACAAAGTGAAAACACATGTCCCATAAAAATTATTGATGTGCACAGATAATGCTGAATATCCCTTGGGTACCCAGGGGATGGAAAGAGTCAGAAAGTCATTAGTAGGGAAGGACAAAATAATTATAAAACATGTTTCTTTAGACAAATTGTAGCTGAGACTTTTCAGTTCAATTTTGCCAGCCTGAATTTCAATTTATCCTTCTGTAACTCACTAAGGATGGACTGCAGGTTTAAAGGAGGGAAACTGGAACAGTAAAATCATGTATATATATATTTTTTATATTTGTGTGAATAGGTTAGAAAAGTGTAACATGTGAAATTCAGTAAATATTTAAAGCTCTTTCAAGCAGTGAGAACAGAGAACAGATACGTGTGAATTAAGTGTATTTCCACATCTTTATCTTTGTTTTCTTTTCCCTCTACAGTATTGAAAATGGGAAAACAACATCTGAAATGTTGTGGTTGTAAAATTAGAGAGCAGCAGACTGTTCTTCCGATTAAGAGTGACCATGTTTTAGTACAAAGTCTTATAAAAAACAGAGAAGAGCAGTTTTGGGTCATTTCTGCACCTCGCCACAGAGAAGAGCAGCAATGCCAAGGACTTGGTGTGGTTTTGATTAACTTTTCCTGCTCATTCTTCTTGTTAAAGTTCATTTTGAGGTTTGACTGCTCCTCCTTTTGCCTCTGTTCTGGTCCTCCCTCAGTGCTGGGGTGGTTTGGGGGGCCTTTTCTTGGGTCCTTTGCTGATGGAGTGGTGGGACCTTGCTGGGCTGAAGGGGTTGGTTTCACCCGGAGCTGGGACAGAGGCACAAACTCTCATCCCATGCCTTTGGAGCTGGCACAGCATCCCAAAATCCCAGGGAAAGCAAGGGTGCAGCAGCAGGCAATGCCAAAGGTACAAATATAACCCAAACATCTCAATATCAGCTCTAAGTCCAGTGCAAAATGCTCTAAAAAAGTTTTCTTCCCTTTCCTTCTGACAAACTCTCTTGATAATCCCCAGGAGCAGCAGAAATGGAGAAATGTAAGGAAAGAAAAGGTTTTGGATGAAAAAACTTTCAAGGAGCAGAAGCAAATTTATATAAGATTGCCACTTCCTTTTAGGTTAAACCCCCTTTTAAACCAAGGCTAGCCTGTCAGTACTGGGTCCAAATTCAAGTCATTCCAGGCTTGCCTAATTAAAAAAAAAGTCTCCAGGGTTGGTGTCAAGGGACCATTCACAAGTCTCAGGACCGAGCCTATCCCTTCATCAGAAAACAAAGAGAAATCCTGAATATGTATGAAGACAGTCGTGAGCTTTCCCAAGCTCCCACTCCTCTCCTTGGGAATCCAAAAATCATCATTTGAAATCCCGCTGGAGCTTCCTTAGGCACAAGCAGCCATTGTCCCCAGACCCACGGCATGAAGCACCTCGGCATTTCCCCTTCCTCTTTCCAAAGAGGGAATTTGCTTTTTAGAATTTTTCAATGACAATAAACAGTCCTGCCTGAGATTAGGCTGTAGGGGACAGAATGGGGAAAAACGGGAAAGAAGCTGGGATGCCCCGAGCTGGAGCCCCCGAGGTGTTCCCGGTGTGGGCACTGGGTGAGGGTCACGATATTTTATTTTTGGTTTTGTCCCAAATTCTTCACTCTGCCTCGTGGAGCGCGATGTTCCCACAGGCTGGAATATCCAAACACCTCTGCATTAGAAGAAAGCTCATCTCCTCCCAACTCAAATATTGAAGTAGGTGTGGGATATTCTTTTTCCACTTTTTTTTTTTTTTTTTTAATCTCACATTTGTGCTGCTCCAGCCTCTGCTGTGTCACTGTTTTCCTTGTCCCCACGTCCTGCAGAAGTGTTGGGCATCTCAGGCTGTTTCTGCTCAATTTTTGGGCTGTTTTACCTGGGACATTAATTCAATTCATCACCAACAAGCAAACTTTTGGCCATGAGTGTCTGGGTATCTTTTGGACACATCCTCCCAGGAACAATTTTTTATTTGGTGTGTTTTGGCTGTATCTCCATGGGAATAAATGGGTTTTTTTTCCTGTTTATTTTTGTTCATTTGGTGGTAAATCCCATTCCCCAGCATGGCAGCTTGGTGACCCTGCAGGGATTTTCCTCAAGGTGTTGAACATCCCGACAGTTTCAGTCTAATCCTGCTCCTGCCCTACTCAACACCACCCATTTTATTCCCAACCAGAAGGAAGACAAAAATGAAATGAAAATGTGTTTGAACTTTTCAGAAATGGCAGATCAGCTCAAAATTTGTCTTCTAAAAGGAAGAAAAAAAAAAAAAAAGGAGAGGAAAAGAATGTTTTCTGATCACCAGAATTTAACTTGTATATTCAGTAACTGGATTGTCAAGGGTATCCAACCTGGAGCAATCTTCTTCCACCTCCTTTATTTTTTCTTTTTAATGATGCATGAAGAGAAACAGACCCCTTGAATTATGACAGCTTTGTGATGGGACAAGCTTTTCATGCTACTGTATTTTAATATCTTTCCCGACCATGACATCTTCTCCTCATTAAAGGTAGGTCAGGGAGTGAATCTAATAACTCGTGGAAACCTAAGGAGCTGAAAGCTGCCCTTGGCTTTTCAGGAAACAGAAGTCTTTCAGAAATACCAGAGAAATGAGATTTTATTTTTCCAAGGCATCAAATTTTTTTTAATTTTTTTTTTTTTAAGCAACCCAAAATGTGCATAATCATATGATGGGCAATCAGGGTGCTATTCAGCTCCTATATCAAACAGGCATGTCATTAGCACAGCAGGCTAATTGCTGGAGCTTTCCTTGACCTGGCACTCCAACATTAAGGCTCTGGGTGGCCAAACGATTTTCATCATTTTGCCTGTGCTCCACGAGGAACCCGAGGGCTGTGATTGCTGCAGGTAATTTTCCTTTCAGAACAGATTGGCCGATTTGACATTTTAAGTACAGTATCTTGTAACTGCCAGGCAGGGGAAGCTTTCAAAGCACCGCCGGCAGCGCAGCCCCGGCTCTGCCGGGCTCTGACACCCTTCCCCAACCCTCTCCTCCTTGGGAGAGCACAGCAGCACATCATGAGAATCCAGTTGCCACCGAGATGGGGTCGTGCCGTGGAGAAATCCGAGCTCTTTAACCTCTGATCTTTCCCCCCACTGCCAATCCTGTAACCAGTTCACAGCGAAGGCAGGAGGAACGCCCGGATTCCTCTTGGAATCCCCAGCAAGAACAGGACAAACTTCTTTTTTTTTTTTTTTTTTTTTTTGGTCTCCTAGACTTTTTGAAAATACACTCTGTGCTGCTCTGCAGGTTTCTAACTGGCTGACACCAAAGAAAAATTCTAACTCCACTTCCCAGCTCCTCAACCATGATGATCTAAAATATCTGCCCTGCTTAAACCAGAAATTAATTTAGCTCCTGACTGGATCAACAGCCAAGCAAGGCAGCTGTTGACACTTTAAGGAAAGGTTTGGGATGACATCCTGTGAAATGGCTGCATCCTGAAATCCCAGGGAGCAGAAATCAACAATGAACTTGAATTAATCAGGGTGGTTTTTTCACCAGAACTTCAGCATGAAACCCCAAATCCACCAAAAGTCAATGGAGGAGGTTGTGGTCAGGGCGACATCTCTCGGTGTAAATTTATTTAAACTGATAGGATCCAGAATTTCTATTTTCCCTATGTGTGAGAGAGGGGAAAATTTGAGGGTGTTTTTTTTTAAAAAAAAAAAAGGGAAAGGAAAGAGAATGAGCTTAGGTGGAAGCTGGATGGGAGCCTGGAATGTGCGTGCACACCTGGAGCAGCTGCAGGTGAGAACATCCAGGTGCAGGTGGAGGCAGCGAGCAGCAGGATCCCCACGTTCAGTGCTGCACAGAGAGTCCCAGGCTGCCATCTCCCCAGTGCTGCCCCTCCAGTGGCAATTCCCATCCCAGATTTTAGCTCAAAGGAGCCGTGGCACCGTCAGATGCTGGGCTCTCACCCCACGAGGGGCTGGGCTTGCTTGCAGTGGGAACGGTTTATCCTCAGGCCTAACGGGATCATCTTAGAGCTCAAGCAATAAAGTCTGGCAGCTCTGCATCCAGAGGTACCAGAGGTCTCCAGCTCTCAACTGGAGCTCTTTTTCTTCAGAGGGATATAAACCCAAGCACGTGTCCGCTGTGCCTTGGCAAGGGAAGGCTCTCTCTTCTCCAGGCGACTTGTGAGTCTGCTGCTCTTGCCACTAACTCAGACAGTCATTTCTCTGTGGGAAGAATGGATTTAATTATATCACAGTTCCCAGTTTTATTAATGCTCGAACAATATGAGCATTAAAGTGAAATTATATGCCAAGTACTGCAGAGGCCACTGAAACGTTTCCTGTTATTGTGTTGTAATGGAGATTGCAGGAACACGGAGCTGTTCCAAGGGGCTGCAGCAGAAAATGGCTCTGAGCCTCTCCAAGATCCACAGAGCTCTCAGGACTATCCTGACAATAGAGTTTCTAGGAATTAACAGCTGAGGTGGCAGAGAATTGCCCTAGGAAGGCTGGGCATGGCTCAGGCACTTCCTTGCTTCCCTACGGGATGCAGATCTCCTGTGGCAGGGCTGGGGCTGCCTTGGGGAATGGGGTCACAGCTTTCCTGAGCCACATGGAAACACTGAGCTCACAAAATTAGGGACAACTGCAAGGTGTAGAAAAGCCACTGCTGTTGAGACAGCTCGACTGGGTGGCAAATTTTTGGTAGGAATTGGCATTTGGGCCTGTTTCTCAAAGGCACCGTGCTCCCAACATGTTTCCCAAGGGAAGGACAGCATCCAGCAGGGCGTGTGATTCCCAGCAATGGAGAGGAAATCTGTCACCCCTATGACATTCCTGTGAATTTTCATACCAGCTCACAGAGTCACTGAATAATTAAAGCTGGAAAAGACCTCCCAAACCATCAAGAACAGCACTGGAAAAGATCTCCAATAGTGACAATCCAACCTTTGAGAAAATACCACCATGCACAGTAAATTATACCATGAAGTGCCACATCTTCTTCTTCTTTGAGCACTTCCAGGGATGGTGACTCCACCATTTCCCTGGAGAGCCTGTTCCACTGCTTGAACACGAAACAAAGAAATTTTTCCCAATATCCAACTTAAACTTCCCCTGGTGAATCTTGAGGCCATTTCCCCTTTCCTATCCCAAGTTTCCCGGGAGAAGAGGCTGCCCCCCACCTTGCCATAATTTATTTTACTCCATCTGAATGGAGCAGGTTAAACTGCAGCTGGTTAAATTCCCCTGGCTGTGTCCCTGCCCTCCTGCAGGATGGTGTCCTTCCAGCCTAGGTGTGGAATCCCTCTGGAATCCTCTCCACCAAAGCATCCCAAAGCAGGAGTTGTGCTAATGAGAGATGCAGCTGAACTTGCCTGATTCCAATGGCAAAACTCCATGAGGATGGGATTTCCTGGCCTGGGACTTAACCAGATTCACACTCTAAACCTCTAACAGAGAAGTGCACCTCTTTTATATTTTATCCCCACTCTTCTACAGGTCTTTAACGTTAACTTCGTCTCTGCCTCCTATCTGACCTTTTTTTCCCCCCTCCATCCACCTTTACTGCAGGAAAAATGAATAATTCCACTATTTCAGCTCAATATATTGCTCTGGAGTGAGTTCAGGGAGACATGCATGAAGATTGTTTCCTGCCACGGCCAGCAAGTGGTTTCTCTGTGCAAGTCCTCGTGATCCTTGTCCAAGGGATTTAAAATCAGTTAGGAGAAATTACAACCTTTAGAATATAGCACTGAAGTTACAAGTGAAAATTACAGTGTTCTCATCTATTTACATGGAGACTCTTGATAAATAATGAGTCAGTGGTTGCTCTGGACCAGGAGTTGCCTGGATAACCCACAAGCCTTTTGTTTTCTTTTTAGGATTTGTTGCCACTACCTTTGCTGAGAGTGGCTGGCGATGGTTTAAACAATAATTTCATAGAAACATGGGATGGTTTGGGTTGGAAGGACCTTAAATCTCATCCCATCCCACCCCTGCCGTGGCAGGGACACCTTCCACTGTCCCAGGTTGCTCCAAGCTTAATCCAACCTGGCCTTGGACACTTCCAGGGATCCAGGGGCAGCCACAGCTTCTCTGGGCACCTGTGCCAGGCCCTCAGCACCACCACAGGGAAGAATTCCTACTGAATATTGCATTTAAATCTATCTTTCTTCAGCTTTGCAGGCTGTATGTTTTCCAGGTTATATGGCTTTTGTAACCTGCTGTATTTATAAAATGTTTTGGAATAGCTGGGGGGAAACCAGAACATCAGGAAATCTACATTTCATCAACCTGGGAGGTGGCAGATTTTTCATGCAATTGGGAAACTTGGTAATAATGTTTACATTTGTTTTCTTGTGTGAAAAGCCATCACACAGAAGTTCATCTCTTTTTTGCCATTTCCCTTGTGATACTGAAGCACCACAGAAATGCTGTCTATGGACAAGGAGTGAAGATAAGAACTCAAGCACTGAAAATGGGGGAATTTATCCTGATGCTGGACTTCTGCAAGTTGTGAATAGTACAGGAATTAACTCTGCAAAATACATGTTTTTGCCTGAATTAAGCCATATGTTTATCTCTTTAGCTGGCTATAAACCACATACAAATAACTGATTTCTCAAAATTCCTTTTTCTTCCAGCTGGACATTCACAGGGATTTTGCAGTTGGTTCTGCACATCAGGACAGAAAGAATTGGAAGAAAAAATCAACTGTGGACAAAACTGGCAGAGAATTTGGAGGCAGCCGTGCGCATGGGCAGAAGAAATGCCAGGAAAGGAGAAGGAGAGGAATTGTGAAAGAGAGACAGGCTGCACACAGTAGTCTCTGTGTTTGCACTGCTTAAACCCCTTTTATCTCACATTCATAAACACAGGCTCTCTATATGATATAAACCACATTTAGCTGTCATTGGAAGGCTGTGATTTATGGAACAGGGCTGTCCCTAAGAGGGTAACAACACTTGGTGCTTATTTTGGCAGGTGCACTAATTCAAACTGCTGAGCAGCTCAAAGAACAGCTCATGCTAATGACAAAAGGTTAATGATTTTCGTTTCTTTTCCTTTCTCTCTCTCTCTCTTTTTTTTTTTTTTCTATTGGAAATATTTGTTCAGTTTAGGCACCACTTCATATGTGACCCCAGCTCCAGCCAAGCAGATGTCAGCTCACTTTACATTTGGCAAAAGCAGCATTTGAAGAAAATAATATTTTAGTTTCAAACATGACTAAATAGCCATCAGCATTGCTGGGCAATAAAGAGACATCCACAGACCTTTGCCTTTCCTTCATGTTTGCATTTAACAGGCAAGAAATGATGACTTATTTTCCCAAAAAATCAGAATTGGCACGTCCAATAGGAAAATCAGCATTAATATATATTATTTTTCTGTTAATCTATCAGTTCTGGGGGACTTTTTGCAATTTCTCCATGTTCCTTTAATGCTTTTGATACCTGAAGCTTCTTCTGGCTTAACAGATTTGTCTGAAACACCTTAAATGAACACTCTGCTCCTTGCTAGCTCACTCCAAGCTATCCCATTATCATTTTGATAAGTGTTTGTGGTCATGTTCAGCAGAGGAAAACTTATGCAGGCAAATCTTGAACCTACTTTCAGCACACATTAAACCCCAGGACACAAAAAATTGGCAGGGACACCTTCCACTCTCCCAGGTGGCTCCAAGCCCCATCCAACCTGGCTTGGGACACTTGCAGGGATGGGGAAAAAGAGGAGGCCAAGCTTGTGGCCAGAGTGTCAGTCACTCATTAAAGCACAAGCCCAGGAAGTTCCTTGGGGTCTTTCACAGGGTGTTGATGCCTCAAGTTTTCTCTTTGCTGTATTCCAGGCTCTGTGGTGCCCAGGGTGCAGCTCTGAGCTCACAGGCAGGGTCACTCAGCTCTGCACACAGCAGGGACACAAAACAAATCCTTC
>VZUI01044544.1:0-38035 GCA_013401135.1 Cettia cetti | reverse complement strand
CAGAAAGAAAGAAAGAAAGAAAGAAAGAAAGAAAGAAAGAAAGAAAGAAAGAAAGAAAGAAAGAAAGAAAGAAAGAAAGAGAAAGGCAGTCATTGACAGGGCATGATGATAGGCCTATCCTGAAAAGAAAGGTACCCATTAATTATGCAGGCATAGGTGAAATATGGTAGGATGTCAGTGATTCCTGACAGTGACAGATTAGAACAGGGGCCCAAAAGACTTCAAAATATGATAAGCTCATTTTCTTCTGCACATTTAATGTCTGAATAATTTCTAGCTTGGGTATAAATGTCAGAGAAATGCCTCTGAAATCCAGGGAGAAACCATGTTGAGGTTTTGACTTGTGCAAATTTGCTGCCCTTGCTGTAAGGTACTGTCCAGCTTCCCTGGGAGGTATGTATTTGCTGTTCACCTATGACCAGAAAAGTTGTTCTTCCCACTGAGAGTTTAATGGGGTTTTTTTCTTCAGATCAGATTGAACAAATGTGACTGACAGAGCCACCGAGAGCATGCATGCACACCTGTATAGAACCAATTTGTTCTACTCTTCCTTCCTTCTCTAACATTATTCATTCTTTTTGATCAACACCATAAAAATGCAAAAAAAAAAAAATTATTTCCAAAATGTATTTTTTCAGTTAAAAAAAAAAAATCAAAATGATTCTGTAGTAGTGATAAATATGTGGGTTTTTTTACAACTGAGGCTTGTTTTTCGGTACAAAATGGCAAAAAATCCACCTTTAATTAAAATTTCTGCTGATATTTTTATGAAATCTGCTGCCAGCAAACAGTCCAAGTAGTCTTAAACAAGTTACTTTTAAGATATGTTACTATAGAGATCAGGAAAATAGAAGCAAAGATATTTTGACATTGTTCTAGGCTATCACTGCCCTACATCAGATTTTATCTTTCTTTTACCCCATATTTCACATTTGTTTTCTATTTCTGTAAATAAAATAGCTTTAAAATACAAGCCTGTGTTTGAAAGTTTTTGTTCTACTACTCTCATCTCTATTTTTGTATTTTCTGGCTGAATCACAAAGCAATTAAATCATTTTATTCACAAGTCAAAGGTAAATTGCTAATCTGGTTTTTAGACTTAAAGTTTAGGAGTGTCAAAGCACAAGCCGTGGTGAAGAGCAAGCTAATGAGGAAAATCAAAATTACCACAAATACACCAAAAAACCACAGAAATAATTTTAACCATAGTCATTGTTAATGACTTAACAGTACCTTCTTGAACTCACGCTTTCCAGCTGACAACTTGACATCTTCAAAATACCAACAGACTTCAATGACTATTTTACCTTTTTCTACTCATTACCTGCAGAGCTAAAGAAACCAAGAGGTACCACAAAATGAACTTTCAATCCAGGGCATTAAAATCTAAGCCCACAAGTACAGGGTGATAGGAGATCCTTTCAGGTCAACCCCTAGACTTATAATATTGCCTTCTGTGGGGTTTAGAGAAGCTCAGGCTTTCTGAGGCCTCTGTTAGGTTTCATAAGTGAAGGATTTATGTTCATGTCATCCATTTACAAACCACTCAAGGGGCATCAAAAGATGTGGGATTAAGAGTGATGTTTCAATACGGGGTTTATATGCAAAATGGTGGAAAAAGACATAGTACAATGGATATATACATAATAAAACCTACTTAAACAACAAACATGAAAACTTGAAAAAAGTATACTTCATGGCAGGGAGAAAGTAGGAGACAAGAGGAAAAAATATAAGGAAGACTAATGCTCTTAGACACTCAATATAGAAAAGATATTGTCCTCATATACATTCTTATTTATCTTCACCCTCCTGCAGTTGGTGTATTACCTCCTTACAGCAGTTTCTTTCTGTCATGGAGGCAATTCATTCCTATCCTGTCAGGCTCACTTTTTCTTTCCTAGTGTCTCAAGACACTAGTTGCTGTCAAAGCAGTAACAAAAAGAACCCAAGAGGTTTTTTTGCTGACACCTCCCGAAGTGTAGAATCAACACATCAGATATATATTTGGGGTTAGGAAGACCAGCTTCTGTTATATGACCTCATCCAGCCAGAGCTTTCGCTAAATCCTTGTCAAAAAAATGTTTATGATCCCCAGCCTGCCAGGAGAAACAGTTTGCTCTCTCAAGCCCAGCTAACTTGTTTTCGATTATCTCCTTATTAAAGAAAAAGATTGTGCTTCATAAAGCAGTCCTAGATGTTACAGAATTACTGCTTGAAACATGGAAATTGGAACAACTCATTTTTATTTCAATATTGGTATCCTATGCCTTATGAGTCACTGTAATGATTCCCTGTTGTGTTCTGTACAGTGCTTAAACAAGTTAGGCATTTTCAAAGCTCTTAACTACAGTCACAGTGGAATTAAAAACACTTCTGCAGGAAAACACAAACCACAGCTAAAGAAGACCCTTAGCTGGCCTGTGCTAAGTTATCTTGTAGTAAATTTTGGAACCATTTATTTCTGGAACGATGCAGAACTGTAGCAACATTTCTTGCTGAATAATCTTGCATTATGACTTTGGTCCACTTTTCTCTTTCCTTTTTAAAACACATTTACACCTTTGTTATTAAGGCACACAATTCAAGGTTGCAATCCTGATGAAAATTGTGTGCGTGAACTGTTCCATGGACTGATGGAGACAGTAAGTCCTGATTCCCAAGATTTGTGTAAAGGAGGTATCCCCACAATTAAACAAAGAAACAAAAAGACCCCTAAGCCACCACACTGTGTTTCCATCTACCCTTTCTCAACTGTGTATTGCTTTATCTGCAGTGTTTTTTCCTTGCATCAGCACTGATTTTCCATTCAAGGGGAAAACAGCATTGGATACAAAAGGTATTTTTCCCCCTGTTCAAATAAAAGTGAATTTAAGTCTAGTGAGCTCAAGATTATTTCAGGTTGTGGTTGGATTTCTTTTAAAACCAAAGTAAGTGAAAAAGGTAAATTCAACGCATTACTCTCATGAGTGGATATTCATAAGTGAATAGCTACAGTGAAATTTGCTTTTGAAAACAGAACATCAGGGACCAACTCAAGCCACCATAACTGAAACCAGGCTGATTTTGATTTTCTGTTAGCCAAAACTGCATACCTACACTTTGTAATTTGCAAATACAATTCACTCCACCTGTAGAATAAATCAATCTGAAAATACATATATACATTTAATATTACCAGTGAAAAATCTCAACAACCCAAAAGACTTAAAAACTCTGAGTCAGGGCAAATTCCAGCAGTTTCAATATTTGAAATTTACTCAGTTTCGTTCAACAGCTTCTTTATAATAGCATTTGGTATTGTGTGCCTCTCTCTCACTAGATGTATGTGTTTATATGTACAGAGAAATATACACTAACATTGTTTTTAATACTTAAATTGTAAAAGAAGCATTATTTAAGATAGCTACCCAGAATTAAAAGATAAATACTCCACAGTCCATGAATGACCTCACTAAAGCCAGTTAACAACATTTTGAGGCATAAATGAACATAGGTTTATTTAGTTTTCTACATACTGCCCAGAACAGCTGCAAATGTGCCTTTTTATGGGAGTTCAGGACTCCATGTGGTTCAAACACCTGGCATTTGCTTTTCACAGTTGGTATTGTTCAGGCATACTTCCTGGCACATTCCCTATTTCAAGTCGCCAAGACAGTGGTAGAAGAAAGAGAAACCCTGGAACCATGTATTTTTTAAAGCAATACAAAAGATTGATCTTAGGAAGTCCATCACACAGAGGGGTTTTGTCACATTTTACCTATTAGCCAGATTTTCTCCTTCAAATCTGCTTTATTATGATCTAGTCAGAGTAGAAAATCTAACAATAAATATCCTGTTTTATTGTACCAGTATTAATGGATGTTTTCATAATTGATATTGAAAAACAAAATGTTTTCCAGCAAGCTGTTCGTATACAGAGAGAAAGAATTCTGCACTTTGCAAAGAGGACTGCTCTAAGGATTTAAGTACTTACATGAGAATTCCTCTATTTTATATCCATATCAAATCTGCAGGAAAAGCAATAATTGCAACCAGGTTTATTTGAATCTGTGTGCCAGCTAGAGAGCTGCACAGGAAGAACCATGCAGCTGCCAGATGTATTTGTGTGCCACAGCAGTTCAGCTGTCCATGGCACAGCTGCTTTCAGGGGAGAGGCCAGAGCCCTCAGAGCAAATACACCACAAGCTGTGTGACCAGACTGAAACAGAACACAAAACTTCCTTGGTTTGTTTAATGCAGAGCTGTTTCTCAAGCCTTCTCTGTCTTTCATACAATCCCCTGCTTGCAAACTCTCTGTGCCATGTGTGTATCTCCTTCTGAGACAAGACAATGCAAAGATTTCAGGCTGAGTTTCTTTGCAGACATCACATCTACCAACTGATCTGCTGACTATACTGCACGTCTGATTCTCCTCTGCTTTTCACCTTCACTAGCCCTACCAATTGCAGCATGAGTTAGTTGTACTTCTGGGATTACAAACTGCACTCCAGATGTTGTAGTCCTTTCTTTTGCGAGGGCATCCATTTGTTATCCATCATATTTTCCATTCAGTAAATAATTTAGATGGAATTATTGAATGACTTTTCAAAACACTATTCTGAATATCACTCAATGGCATTACTCACACTAAGTCTTATATAACTAAAACATTTCCATTCCGAATATTAAATTTGATTTGTGAGCTGTGCAGTGGAACTGATCCACTTTAAGAAAGTAAGGTTGATGAGAAGTCTCAATTTGACTTGAACCTGAAGCCAGTTCAAGGAAAAGGAATTTAAGGGACGTTGCCACAACCTGCAAGTCACGTGGTTTCTGTCAGTGCTTAAAGTTTCATATTAGTACCCTACTAGAACAGTCTTAAGAATTTTGAGAAAGGTTGAGTTATTCAAAAAAACCTCTTGAAGATAACTACAAATGTATTAGACAATTAGGCATTTAACATCAAAACCAAATTTTCACCCATTATGGCTGTCTCATCCATTATCTCATCCAGACAAGAAAGGATGCAATAAATAGCCTTCTCAACAGTGTATCCCTGATATCTTTAATCTTTCCTATTGTGTTGGGTTTGCATGGCAAGGTTTTGGTAGCAGGGAGGTTACAGGGATATTCTTTGTGAGAAGATGCCAAAAACTTCCCCCTATGTCCAGTAAAGCCAGTGCCAGATGGTTCCAAGAGGGACCTACCACTGACCATCAGCAACAGTGGCAGAACTTCTGGCTAAAATATTTAAGAAGGGGAAATTTTTACTGTGTGAGAGCACTTGCATCCAGAGAAGAGAGGAGTGAGAATAAGTAAGAAAAATGGCCCTGAGGATAGCAAGGTCAGTGAGGAAAGAGGGGCAGAAATGTACCATGTGCCTGAGCAGAGATTATCCTGCAGCCTGTGGTGAAAAGCATGGAGAGCCAGGCAGCCAATGCAGGTCTACAATAGAGCAGAGATCCACCTGCAGCCCAGGGAGGACCCCCACTGGAGCAGATGAATGCCTGAAGGAGGCTGTGACCCCATGGAAAGCCTATGCAAGAGCAGGCTAGCTGGCAGGCCATGTGGACCCGAGGGGGGAGCCATGCCAAAGAAGTCCTAAGGAACTGCACCATGTGGAAGGGACCCACGCTGGAGAAATTTGCAAGAACTGTAGCCTGTGTGCAGGACTCCTATTGGAGAAGTTTGTGGACAACTGTCTCCTCTGAGAGGAAGCCCACACTGGAGCAAGGGAAGACTGTGTGGAGAGGGGAGCAACACAGACCACAACCTCCGATTCTTGTTCCCCTGAGCTGCTTGGGAGAGTGAGTGGATAGAGAAATTGGGAATGAAGATGAAAACATGAGGTAGGGAGAGGTGAGGGGAAGGTATTTTCCAATATTTTTTTTGTTGTTTTCTCATTACTCTACTCTGATTTGACTAGCAGTAAATTAATTTCATCAAGTCTGTTTTGCCCATGGCAGCTATTGCTTAGTTATCTATCCCTGTCCTTATCTTGAGCCGAGAGATTTTTGTCTTATTTTCTCTCCCCTGGCCAGCTGAAAAGGGAGAGTGATAGAGGGGTTTGGTGGGCACCTGGCGCCCAGCCAGTGTCAGACACACCACACTCAAAGGATCCTCTTACCTATAGTCTATTTGCTGAAATGGACGTTTGTTCAGTGATGAGGCTTCCCAGATTGACATTAACAGTTCTCCAAAACGAATTTGTTTGTGATGACTATTCTGGACTCTTGGATTCACCCAATTAGCCCAGAAGCCACACCTGTTCACGAACTGGAGAATATGGAAGGTAATTCCCACAAGAACAAAGCAAAATAGAAGAAAAAAAATGGGCTTTTACTTCCCTGCTATTCAAACTATCCTGCTTTACAACACATGAAACCCTGTGTTTCCCTGCTCTAGTCTTTCTGTGCACAAGAAGAAAATTTAGAATCATTAGTAAGAAGAGAGGTGCTGACTCAGGACCTGAAGGCCTGCCAACAACTACCTAAATTAAGCATCTTCAGTAATCAGGTGGAAGTGCTTCAAACTATTTTTACTCTTGTTTCAAATTGAAACTTTATCTTTTGTTACTCCATCTTATTAGTCAACATATTCTTGTGTGTGTTTTTTGAAGTTTCACTTCCACAAAGTTACTTTCAATAAACTGTCATTGGGTTCAAAACATGGTTTACTGTACAATCCAATCTTCAGCTTGGGTAAAGGCTTTGTAAAAGCCCTTTTGCTAACTGTGACAGGAACAGGCATTTTCCCTGTATCATGTTGTTTCCCTTGGCAAAGAATTAAAACTTGATACTGTGAGAAAATTAAAAAACAATAGATTGCAATTTGATCACTGTATTGTTCCATCTTTATCTACCTTAATAGCATTATAATAAGTTAGATGAATATAACACTTGATAAATACTTTTTATTTGAAAAATCTATAGATGTATATGAAACTGATGTACTGTGCCAAATCCTAACATGGGTCATGAACTCTGAAGGTGTGCGCAACACCAGTCAAGAGACCTAAGGCTACTTGGCACTGCTTCCAAAAGAATATCCAAATCCTCACACTGGGGAATTTTTCTTTAAGGGAACACATTTCCCACTGGTACTTATTAGTGTCAGTTGCCAAAAGGTTTGCTATAGAACATAGGTTTTCTGCTCATCCCTCAAGAAGCAGAGCTCAGGAGCGTGTTGCTTTTAGGTAGGGAGGAAACAACAGAGCTCTGGTCTGAAAAGCAGACATCTGCAACTGCCAGTAGGGCATCATGGTCTCTGTTAACTGATTAAAAAGAAAAATAGCACTGGATGGAAACCCCCCAAGCTCTTTCTTCATTGTAATGCAACAGATTTTGCAGGTGCATCTAAACAATTTAGTAACATCAAATTTTGAGTAACTCCATTAGAGTTTAGGGCCTGTAGTGCTTTGGGCTCACTAGACACCTGTTTGTCAGCCATGCAGTTTCTTCCCTGCACCGCAGAGGTCTAGGTGTAGAGCAGCTGTAGTCAACAAGGCCTTAAAGAGCTGGCACCCTAGGAGACACAGCTTCTATACGTTGCTTTCCTTAAGAAAATTGATGGTCAAGAAGTGGGATTGCTGTTGGTGACACAGAGTTCATGGCTCTGATGCAAATTCAAGTACGTGTACAGGCATTGTAGCTTGAAATCAGTATGACTAAGGCTCAGACACATCTATAAATCTGTTATTCATAGGACAGCCTGGTATTATATTCACTTTGAAACAGCCTATTCTAAAAACAGAATCAAGCCTATTTGCAGAATAAAATTGGACAGACACAACTAAACAGAAGTATCAATAGAAAACTTTGGAAGACCTTTATCCTGCTGTTTTGTTTTCTTACGTGAAAGTTTTTCAGATACCACAGTCTACCTTTTAAGATTTTATAGTTTATTTCTAGGAAAGCAATATGCTTGTTTTCGTTGTCAATAGATGAAGCAGTTTGGGCTGAGGGTGTCTTTTTACTGTTGACTTTGCATTTCTAATCTGGCATTAAAAAAAATAAAAATGTTATTTATATTGAAGGATAGTGTAATTCCCTAATAGTGAGGCTGTTGGAAGAGGACTAATGGAGCTTTTCATGTTTAACAAAACAGCCATCCAGGTCTGCTTTGATGGAAGGGGAATTACATATGACCTTTATTTAGCAGCTTCAAAACTCTTTCTTACTCTAAGTGCAAGAAAATTTCATTATTTGAATATTACCTCATGAACAAAAAATCTTGTCCAGTTAACTGTGAAAGTGTGGCATACAAACCATAGTAAACCCTTCAAAGAACAGTTTCATAAAGGTCTCATGAAGCCACCCTTTATCCAACTGTCTTGATCAAACTGTCTCTCACTAATTTTTCTTGTGTTCCCTCAGTGTGTTGCAGCTAGCATGAAATCAATTAAAACTGGAGATTAAAGAGAGTTCCAAATGAAGTATAAATTGTCCAAAATTGTGTTGCATATGCTCAGCAGGCACCAAGGGGCGGGGGGGAAGAAGTCAACAATTTGTATAAACAAAAGGCACATAAGAAAATCATCATGCTGAAATAATTGCAAACTAACAGCAGGCTAGGGTAAAACATCCATATTGCCAGAGCTAATTTATTTCTTTTTGCTTTACCTTTATAATCCTTCACCAAGAAGGAATCTTTTCTCCTTTTTTTTTTTTTAAGCATGATAAATATGCATTATAATCAGTTGGGTTAGATTAGTTTTATTTTTTATAGAGATAGATTTTCTCTCCCTGAATCTTCAACTGTGACTGCAATGAGTTTCTTTAGAGAAAGAGAGATATTACAAGAGAAAGAGAGAGATTACCTAAAAACGCTTGCCATCTTCCATTATGAAGCCATAAAAAAAAGAAAAAGAAAAAGTCAAAATAAAAATCCTTGGAGAAAGCTGTTCCCTGGGTTGATGGAAGAAGTGACAAAGTCTGTAAAACCTAATGTATACTTAACAGATAATGACATGCACTGAGGGGGACAAGAAACAATTTGGGGAAAGAAGGAATCAACATGAATAGTCTCAAGGGGAATCAGACATGACAGACTACTAATAATCAGGTTTAAGATGTCCACAGATTAATTTAAGGGTGAAAATACTTGTGAAGAATGCTGGTAGGTAGGATCTTGTGAAAGACGGGTCATTAGGAAAAATGACCTCAAGTGAACTGGCTAGACTTTTAGGACATTCTCTCCACAGCATAGTGGTCCATCTGATGTTCAGAAAAAATAGCAAATATAGGAGGAAACTGGTTTTATCAAACAGGCACTGAGCTCCAGCCCAAACTAACCAAATACAGGAGCTGGAATTAAGGCAGGAAGCAAAGAAATATAGAGGAATCTCCAGGCCATGCTGGGGCAGTATTAGAAAAGCCAAAGCTCAGCTGCAATTGAAATCAATGAGGAACAAGAGCAACAAGAAGCCCTTCTACCTCTGTACTAATGGCAGAATATACACAGATGACAGGGATCTCTTATGCAATGGGCAGGTGGTTTTGTGACAGCAGGTACATTTAAAGTGAATTACTCAACCCCTCTCTTTGTGTCAGTCCACAACTGAATCTCCCAGGACTCTACCTAGAGAGAGGGTTCAAGGAATATTTTCACAATAGTGAAAACTGATGAAGTCTGGAATCTGTTTCAGAAATACTTGATCCAACGGTGCTTCCTGGTACCAGAGGCATAAACTGAGGTAGGAGCTGACTGCAAAGACAGCCTAGTCTAGAAGCTCACATGCCTTGTGAACAGAAGCTGAGGAAGTGAGGCTTTTCTGGGAAAACCTGATAGCTGCCTCCTCCTGCCTGCAGGCAGATTAAGATGGGAGACCCAAGATCAGATCTTTTCAGCTTGCCAGCATAAAATGATCCCGAATTGAAACAGAGGATGTTTTATCTGCATAAAAGGGAAAAAAATCACTGAAAGATTCCTGAAAGTTGACACATGCTGCAGAGTCTTCCTTGGAGGTTTTCAAGATCTAGCTGTACCAAAGGCCTGACAAAATCAGCACTGATCATGGTTTAGAGTGGGAAGCCGGATAGGATGACCTCTCAGGGCCCCTGGCAAGCTGAATTTTGTTTTTTAAGACTTGGTCCTAAACACAGATAAAATATAAAGAAATGTCCAACCAATCACTGAACATACAATTTGTGTGTATTAGCTAATGTAGGTTGTAGATAACTGATTTTATAAGGATATGTAGGCCCACAAATACATGATTTGATATTCAGAAGTAAGTTGCTTTTGAAGTTCTGGGCATTTTCTAATATAAGTAACCAGAATTATGCATTTTACAGTCAGTATAGTACATTTATATAATATTTTATTATAGTCATATGGAATACTTTATCTATCTCCCTGTATTTATGTAAAACTTAAAGGTTTACTGTGAAATAAGTTTCTGATCATCGTAATAATGTAAAAGGGGTAAAGACTAAAGCACTGAACAAATAGAACTTATTTTTAGCTTCCAAGATTTCATCAAGTATACTAGCGCTGGAATTTCACGAGATGCCCAAGGCTTTAGGAGCTCTGAGTCTCATTTTAAACCCTTGGGTTTGAAGACATTGATCCAAATTTATTGACATACCCAGGCAGATCACAGTGTCTCTTTTCCAACCACATAATGTAAATAAATAATGTAAAAATGCTATCCTGGAGATTCAGGCTCATGAGAGTACATCCTCATTTTTAAGAAATAAAGAGAAAAATGAACTCACTGACAACTGAAAAACAAGAATGTTTAGACAAACATTGCAAGAAAAATATCAACACATCACTGTTGAGTTTACTGAGGTTTAAATTTCTTGAAGTCTCACCGAAATTATAATTTCTTGACCATGACTAAACCATGTTACAAATCCAGGAGGAACATGTTTGCCAAGCAGAATTGCACGCTGGCAAGCAACCTTTATAAAGGCAAATGAATAGAGCAATAGAGTATGAATCAAAGACAATTTGAATACTTGCAATTATGAAGGATTTAAAGGCAGTGGTGGACCAGGGACTGCATACTTTATTATGTGTGTAATTACCTACCACAAGGAAGATCAAGGAGACAAGGATATATGTTTAGGTGGGACCAGCATGAGGGAACCAAAGCAGACAGCAGGGAAGGACTGGTTTATGTTAAGGATAAACAATATGTGGGGCCCTATTTCTACTTTTCCTGATGCCCTTTGCAAGAGACAAGTGTTATCTAATAACTTTCTATCCTACAGAACAAGGTCTGAGACAAGTCACTAATCTCAGTTTTAGACATTGACCTTGTTTTTGATGTACAAAGGCTCCAGCTTTAGGATTCAGTTTGCCACAGAAGTTCAGTCCCACAGGCAGAGGTGGAAGAAGGCTGTTTCACAAAAGCTACCTTAATGCAGATTTCTGTAGTGAGTAGAGAACATTAAATTGCAAGTGAGAAGGTGTGCATGTCTGAGTATCTTTCCATACCCCATTTTTTTTTTTTAGGAGCAATTTTTCTCCTGTAGATTTAAGCATCTTCCCACCCTGCATCACACATTTTCAACAAGCTGAAGAATGCTCCCTGGTGCTCAGAATTACAAATAATTTCATGAAAGAATGGAAACTTTCAACATGCATATTTGCATTGATCTTCAAGACAATCAAACACTTTTATTAAAAAGATCTTGAAAAAAAAAAAAAAAGAAAAAAAAAAGAGAGAATTACTAATTTCACAGAGCTTAAATATCTGAATATTTCAAAGCTAAAAGTACATTTTACTACATGTACATTTTAAAACTGTAAGGCTATAAACTGGAAAGCACTATACATACGTTGTAAAAACTACCAGGATGTTTAGAAGCCTAAGGCTAATTCACTGTGCCATAAATTTATTGTAAATTAGTATGTGAACTCACAGTGCACCAAATTCCCATGTAGATAGACATAGCAAACATTAAGAAGAATAACTTGTAAGGTAGACAGTCCCCATTTTTTACTATTTTTCTTGAATAAAGCAACTGTATTGGAATGCCTTAGCACACGTATGGGAGGGAAATAAACCAGAGGTGGACTGTGCTGAGAAGAAAACAAATTGTGAAGGAGGATGTTGGAATTCAGAAAAAAGGGATTATGAAGGAAAACATGGGAGAGAAAGTACAAATTAGACTCAGCACAAGAAGCAGAAGGATGTGAAGGTACAGAGAAATAAAAAAAGATAAATAACACTAATAGTCAGGGAAGAATAAGTACAACAGCAAACACAAAAATCTATGCTAGAGTGCAAAGGAAAATTCAGATAAAGCATGTCTGCAAATTTCCAAACACAGACCAGTAAATCCAGCATGCCCAGCTATAAAGCTGTGTATTTTCAAGGTATGTATGCAGCTTCCTATATTTCATTAAGATGAGCTGACCTGCAAGTATTTTTATGGATCCCACTATAGACACAGGAGCCCAGACCACATTTCCTCAGATGCACTGAAGTCCTTTCTCAAGGAGCCATGCAGGTCTGTTGGAACTTTGGCATATCAGACAGGGCAGAGAGCGTGTCCCAGCTGCAGTTCAAATGAGAACACAGCAGTGCAGCCCAACACAAGTTATCATCACATTGCCCTTAGTACAAATATCTGGCTTCAACCTGATTCGCTGGCATGCTCAAAACAAAGCTTTTCATGACTCTGAAAGGTTGTGCTTGAATTATCCTCTCAACACAGGAAGAAAAATAAATATCTGAAAATTTCCCCTGGGACAGACATTCATTTCCCATTAGCTCCTAGGGACCAAACTACTACCCAGCCTGAATGCAAACATACTCTCACACCCACTCTACCAGTATCACTGATTGTTTATTCCTCAATTCTGATAACACTTGCTCTCTTTTCACCTCCCTGGTTTTTTTTCTTTGACTCCTCAGTCTGACACACACCCTGTTGTCTTTTCTGTTCCTCACCTTGTTTTATTTTATCCTCCTTTTTAATTACTTCATATTCTTCCCTATGCTGTTGATTCTCCTTGTCTCTTGGGTCCTGGGTGAGCAGCCTCTTCAAGACACAGAAGCCCACAGTTATTTCACTTGTGGGCTGACGGTGCCAGCCTTGGCATAAACAGATGATTTGGGAAAATATGTATTTGCAGCTCCTGAACTGGATTTATTACATCACAAAAAGAATAACTGTGTCAAGTATTTTTCCAGGGGTTACTGCCTGTCTAAACTTTTATATAGGTTCTAGGATTTATTTATACAGTTTTTAAAAGTTCAGTTCTCTAGTGTACGAATAGTACCTTTTCTTCATCAAACTAGTAGAAACAAATTCAACACTGTTGTTGGTACTTGAGTATACATATACACAATCCCCTAAATCTAGAAGTACAGCTGTAAAAGTAAGGGAGGTGTATATTTAGAAGGCTTTATTGATCCCATATGCTTGGTGAACACGCAGCACCTGCCAATAACTGAACTCCTAAAATCTTGTCCCAACATAAAACTTTGAGAGCAGGCTCTTCTGTCTTTGTTTTTAACAGGACATATTTTTTAGACTCCTCAGTGCTCAGTGCATTTCAATTTTTTTTCCCCATGCAGCTGAGAGAGAGCAATTCTGTGCCATGAGGGGAATAAATGGATGCAAGATCTCAGTGACTGGAAAGTTCTGTCCAAATTTTTCCTTTGCCAAGGGAGCTCCTGGACAAA
Organism: Cettia cetti; assembly: GCA_013401135.1. Taxonomy (NCBI): domain Eukaryota; kingdom Metazoa; phylum Chordata; class Aves; order Passeriformes; family Sylviidae; genus Cettia; species Cettia cetti. Next base: position 24,408 of record VZUI01044544.1, on the reverse strand, counting down.
AAAGCTGCCATTACTTACCCTGACTGCATAGTGCTGCTAGCTAAACGAGTTGAAAATCAGTGAAGGGGTTCTGAATTTAAACAAATTGAAGAATGTAATTTGTGAGGAATATATCTAAACACTTGATAATGACTTCAAGTGCTAAAAATAAAATCAACTGGAGTTAAGAAGTGCAGTTCTGTGGTTTTTCGCTACCTCTTTTTTTCCCCTGTATAAATCTGAAGCAGAAGATAAATCCTGATATTCTGGAAAGAAAACAGCCTCCATGTGTCAAGTTGGCTAAGAAGTTTCATGCCAGTAAGCATAAACATATCCCAGGTGGCATTCACTGTGTTACTCTGGTCTAATGAGAAAGCAGTGCATTTACTTCAGTGACACCTTCAGTTGCAAGCAAGCACCAGACCAAATCTTCCTGTGATTCTGTCCAGATCAGCAGATGCCCAGGCTGGATGTGACCATTTTCAGACCAGTGCTAAGAGGGTCTATGTGTTTCACTACATACCAGGCTCTTTCAGACAAAGCATTTTATTAGTCTTGGGGATCTCTGCATCAAGACTCATGGTGCAGGGCTTTTTTGTTATCAAGTTAATCAGAATAACACTGCACTGAAGAGCAGCACCTCTGGAATAAGTCCTTGTAGGACTTTATAATCTCCTTGATGATAAGCCTCCCATCTCCGGTAGCTGTGTCATTGTTTAGTCATCTTCATTCAGTCTTGTGCCCTTCTTCAGACATGGCATGTGCTTTAACCTTATGATGAGAATAAACCCTCAATCAGGCAGCGGTGGAAAAGGCAGCCACCACCAGAAGCAGCTCCTAGCACTCTGGAAAATGCATTAGAAAGACTTTATGGAACATATAGTTTGGGTCAGCTGCATTGGAGAGGGTGAGAAGGAACAAAAATATCTACTAGGGATACAGATATTCATCTTTGTTGAAGAGAATGAGGAGTATCTAAGCCAGAGCTACTTGAAAGCAGAAGCTGGTACTGGCAAGAGAACAAATGGCTTTGAGCTAGTTTTATTTGTGAATTAAGTCTCTAACAATGTAAGCAGTGACACTCTTGTGCAGCATCTAATCAGCAGAGTATGTATAGGCAAGAGTAAAACCAACTGTGTAAAATGGAGAAGGAAAGGAATTTATCTGCTGCCAGTCAGTGGCTCAGAAACTTCACTGTAGCTGCTTTTCTAAGTTTTCCAAAGTTCATCAGTTGGTCTTCTCTGCTGCCAAATTCTCTCATTGACCACCTCCTTCCACCACTATTCAGCAAGCTCCTCTTTATATGCCCCCGGCCCCCCCCTTCAATCCAACCCTGCTGACTTCAGTTCAGCTGCATTGATGAGCTGGCATCTGCTCTCAGTGCTCTCTTTTGACTAGAGAGCTGTTCAATCTCCCCAAACTTTGGCATTTGCTGATGATAAAAGGAACACCAGTCCAGGTTTTTGGCAAAACCCTCTGTTCCAAAATAAAATTCCTTTATTCATGGTATGCTGCAGTGCTTGAGGAAATCCCATAAATATGCTCACTTACTCCATTATAAAAAACATCTTTCTGAGCAAATGTCTGCAATTTGTTTAAATCAACTGAATCCTGGATGCTCAGTTTTTGAATTTCTGGTTTATTTATCTGTTAATTTCCCTCCCTACACACAAAACTGACAAAATTATTTTTGTCTTTACCCTAATTTTTTTCCCTTTCCCATTTTTCTTCTATAACACTTTCACCTGAAAGAAATATTTCTCATCTGATCTCTTTTTCCTCTCTCTCTCTCCCACTTGTTCCAGTTTTTAGGATGCCTGTTACCTCCTTCCACTCGTTGATTTCCCTGTTTAGTATCTCGTTCTCTTCTGGCTTACACGTATCACTCCCCATATCGCACAGTGAGTATGATTAAATAACTCATTTTTAGTTCCTGCCTACTGTCTCTCCTGTGACTCTGTTGATCTCACAATTACTTTGCATGACCTTGTTCATTTTTATGAAATATGCCCTTTATAATCCCTTCCCCAATTCTAGGTCAGGCTCTCTGAAGTCTGCCCTATTTCTTGAACTTCACTGAAACAGTCTTTGGCAACAACTTCCATCAAACCTAAGATGCAAGAGCGTAATCTTTCTTATTCCATACTTCATCAGCATTTTCAACACCAACTGTTTCTTTTCTTGAAGTTGTTTGTTGGGTTTGTTAAAATATTGGCTTTGATATTAGCAAGAATAATAAGTAACAACTAATAGAACATTTTCTTTGTGAAATGAATTTCCTTGGCTTTCCTTAAATAACTATTGCGGACCCTGTCTCCTTTACCAGCTACACAACTGATACTTGGGTGTGCTCCTGTAGAGCATACCTACATCCTAGAGAGAATATGGGTCTAAAAGGAAAAATAAAATAGGGCTAATCTTAGCTTGTATTCCGATCTTTCAGCGAACCAAGAGATTGATTCCTAATATTTTTCCCTATTGATGAATTTTCCAAGCAGTATGAAGAATCTTCTTATCCATACCTCATTAAAATATTCTTAAATTGCTTCAGTAAGTAATCTTGGTCATGTAAATACTTTCAGCCCTCTCTGTTAAAACCAAGTGCTGCAATACAAGGTGCAACCTTCTAAATTAACTTGTAGAACTAGCACAACTTTTAAAGTACAATGTGAAGCTGGTTGCAATACACATTTTCCATGATATAAATTGTGTTAAGCTTTCAAACAGGATCCAAGAATAATACATTTTAATTTACATAACCCACAAATACAAACCATTACATGCAGATTCTTTAATCCAATATGCAGTTATTAATATTTCTATGAATACACAAGGATTTAAGATGAACACTGAGATTTTCATGAACCTGCGCAAAAATAAATCTGGTTTTGAACAAACTATAGAAAAATACTCATTAGCTGCTCAAGCACACTACTTGGGGAAAAAAAAAAAACCTTTTACTTTTATTTTTTGTATTATAGAACTCCAGATGTCAAGTGATTAGGAAAAATTACATTTTCTGCAATATAAAACAATACAGTATGCTGGTAAAGCACTTAGCACAGCGGGATTATCATCTCTTGTGGTCTGTGGGCACTGCCCTAGGAAACATTATTAACAAATTGGAGTTCAACTGCAGAACTCATGTTACTGCTTTTTGTTTAGCATGCCATGGATTGAAACAGGAGGAAGATGCACATTTATCACTGATATATGACAACACACTATTGGTTTGAACTAAAAGAAAGGTAGAAGTATCATATTTAAACTCATTTATTTTTGTGACAATTTTAAAATTGAATCAGGAGCAACCTTACTACAGTTTTGATGGGAACAGTTTCGCAGCAATTTTTGTCACTTGTAGAATTCTAAATATTTTTTTCCCATTCTGCAAAAACAAAAATAGAATCCATATTACCAAAATTTTGATCAAATTATGTATCAAACTTTACCACAATTTTTTCACAGAGTTATTTAGATTGAAAAGAACTTTCAAGTGCCATCTAATCTTACTTTATGCTCAAAGTAAGGCTGACTTCAGAGTCAAGTGGGGCTACCAGCGTCTTGCCCAGTCAGGCTCTTAAGAGTTCTAAAACCTCTCCAGATGACTTGTTCCAGTGTTTGACCACTGTCATAGTGAAAGTTGTGCTTTATAACCCATGATTTTCCTTGCAGCAGTTTGCAACAGCTAACCATTGTCCCTTCAATGTCTTGTTCACCTCAGAGAAGACCTTGTCTTCCATCTTCTCTAGCAAGACTCCTACTTGTAACAGAAGATCCCCTCACGTGCCTTCTCGTCTCCAGGATAAACAGTCCCAGGGCCTTCAGTCTTCTTCTTAGTATGTCACATCGTACAGCCCTGTCATTGTCCTGGCAGCTGTCCACTCGACTGGCTCCACAGTTTTAGTCTCTGCTAGTGGGAAAAGGCAAAACCAGGCATAGTGCTTTCAAAACACAAGTGCTGAAGAATAGGGAACAGTCCCTTCCCTCAAACCAGCAGCTACATCCTGGCCAACACAGGATCAACTTTGACTGCCACAAGAGCATGCAGCAAGATTCATCCACTATTGTACATATAGACTTATTCTCTCCCAGTCAGGTGGTTTTACTAGACTTACAAGGCTTCTGCCAATCCATTCCCCTACCCTTTTGAGGTCCTCTTGGGTGGCAGCCCTCTGCAAGTCTCACAAGAATACATTTAGCCCTGCTATCCATTCATCATTTAAGACATTTTTGTATTTAGCATTATTATGCTGCATTATAACTTTGTATGGAAGTCAGAACAAAACTATTTTTCCATACCTAAGAAACCTGGTTTTGTTATTAATCATCTTGACAAAGCTATTAAGGATGTTTCTAATATTACCAAGAATCAGCATCCTTTGACAAAATTGTCCTGACAGAAAAACATCATCCCTTCTTTGGATTAACACTTACACATAATAGTCTAGGTCGTATTTTTCAGGAAGATTTGGGATTTTAGATGAGTATCTGTCATGAAGGTGAAAGAAATGAAGATGTGAAGAACCTTGAGGGGAAGCTGTATGAGGAGTGGCTGAGGTCACTTGATCTATTCTGCCTGGAGAAGGGGAGACTGAGGGGAGACCCCACTGAAGTCCACAACCTCCTTGTAAGGGGAAAAGCAAGGGCAGGCACTGCTCTCCTCTCAGCGGTGTCCAGTTACAGGACCTGAGGCCTGAAGTTTTGTCGGGGGGGTTAGGCTGGATATTAGAAAAAGGTTCTTCCCCCAGAGGGTGGTTGGGCACAGGAACAGGCTCCCCAGGGAAGTGGTCAAAGCTCCAAGCCTGACAGAGTTCAGGAAGTGTTTGGACAACACTCTTGGGCACATGGTGTAACTCTTGGGGCTGTCCTGTGCTGGGCCAAGATTTGGACTTGATCCTTGTGGGTCCCTCCCAACTCAGCATATTCTGTGATTCTGTATCAGAAGGACAACTGTAAAACCTAAAGAAATTTCCAAAGAATCTCTGACTGAGGATCTAGTGTTTACATTTCCCATGTAAGAATTGCAGATTCCTCTTCCTTGCTCTGCCAGTAGGAACAGTTACAGATCCTCTAAAACTGCTGAAATAGGACAGAGCAAAACAAGCTTTAAAGTATCATCCTAAAGAGGGCAAGCCCCTCTGGAAAATGCATAATAATCTGTTCCATGTTTGTCAAGGTTTTGAAAATGATCTTATTTCATAACTTTGTTCTATGAAAGAACACAGAAGATAAGCCTGATTTTTTATAGGCTTATTAAGTTTAAGCAACTATCTTCCATTATATATAGAAACTGCAAATGAATGAGAGATTACTGATTTTCTGATTTTAAAGCATTCATAGTACAGGTATGACCTAGATGAAATAAGCTTTCCCTCGTGGTAAATTCAATGGAATTTAACATGTGCTGATCTCAGAAGTACCATTACTTTCCTATAAAAGAGCTCCAGCTAAACATGTGGTAAAGCAGCTGAGCTGGGGTCTATACTGATTCTCATAAGTGTTGAAGGAATTGTGTTATTAAATGTAAATTGATTTCTCTATTCAATTTGACAGATACAGAGAGTAACCGGTATTATCTATTTTTTCAAGCTTCCATACTCTGCAATAGAGTGTTACCCATTCCCTCTAAAGCCCTTCATGTTACAAAGGCAGGAAAGGGCCCCCAGAAGATCATCTGTTTATATCAGCCTTGTAGAGAACAGAGCTTTTTTGATGAGAAAGGTGGGAAATGCATCAGCACTTTATTATAGCAGGGGTTATGATAAAGAACTTTCATTCAAGTAGCAATCTATAAAATGCCTGATGAATTCAATAGTTACTAACTTCTGTTACCAGGGTGAATGGCAGCATGTTTCTTTCTGGTTAAAGGTGTAAAATAAGGAAACCAAACATCCAAATTGCCCAGCAATGCTCAACTAAAATAAAGGACTTTTCACATATATTTTTACTTGACAGATCATAAAAGAGAAAATTGGTCCACTAAAAAGTGATAGTAGAGAATTGGCAACAAGAATGAAGATGGCAGATTTGTTAAACAGTTGTTTTGCTCCAAAGTTTCCAGAGGACAAAGGAGACAGAGCTTTTGTTTTCTCTTCACAGGGCATACTCCAGAGGACTGGAAAACAGGAAACCTACGACTGCTATTGAACAAAAAAAGCCTTAAACTATATTATGGCAAACAAATTACAGCCTAGTTAGCATAGTTAAGGAAAAAGGGGGATAGGTGAAGAAATTATATAAAAGACATATAATGAAGACTTTCAGGTGAATGATTTGATTCTAAATATCCATTGTAGACTCTTTGGAGTTCTGCTTAAACTAACTCACTTTCATTCTTAAGAGATAATATTGCTGCAGCAGGAGTAAGGGAACTGCAGTGTTTCATACACTTATATTTTCAAAGAGTAATAAGATTCCATGCTGAAGATAATTGAATAAGGCAGAGAGTTATGGTACACAGGTAAAAATAATAGCTTTAGGATAGAAAATTATCTCAAAAATAGGAAACAGTGAAGAGGTAATAAGAGGTGTGAAGGAAAAGAGTTTGCTAGTGAGGTACCTCAGAGGTCAGGTAGCTTTTAACTAATGCATGAGAACAATTTTAGACAAGAGGAAATATCACATTTTCTGTGTGTGCCGCAGTTGTTTTCTCCACAAGGACCGGACAAGAACAGAATATACAATGGTGACCCAGGATGTACAGAGAAGAGGTGAAGGTTGGTCTCAGTTTGTTGACAGAATAAAAATAGTAAATGCCACACAACCTTGATTATACAAAGGTATACAAGGATATCACATGGCTTCAGACAACTGGGAGTGCAGATAATGGGACAGCTGAGACAACCTGCTTGCAAGCCTTCAATTAACAGAAGCAAGTCAAGCACTGTGGTAGTTACTCAAATCAAGATTTATTATAACTATGCTATAAGAAAACACTGGTCAGTTTTCTCATCAGTAGATGGACATGAGCAGTCATAAATTCAAGTCAATATCATGGTCCTCAATACCTCTGAGATGCTGAGGGAGAAGGGATAGAAAAGATGATGAGCTGCAGATGGAAACCCTAGGAGCTCATGTGCTCCTTATATGAAATATACTTGCAGCAGAGATGAGGTTAGAACAAGGTTGTGTTAGTTAGAACAAGGTTGGGTTACCCAGACTCCCCTAGCTTTATAATGTTGGTCTTCAGGAGACTCCTGATAGCATTTTTCTGAGCAGAACATTCTTTACTTTCCTGTAGAAGCTAATACAGGCACATAAGCCTTGGAAAAACATGGGGGAAAAAAGCCCAGCAACCTAACAAAACACACATCAAAATCTGTAAGTCAGTATGGTGGGAGGCAGGAAGTATGATGAGGGAGGAGATGCTGCCGCTCTCTTTTCAGGCTTTCACTGGAACCTTCTGGTGTGACAGGAGCTCCAGATTGAATTTTTGAGGCTAAAGTCCTGCAGGAATAATTAGCTCTGAAATTTCTGTTGACTTACTGGTCAACAGCGCCAGCTACATTGACATATTATGAGCAGCTTAAATTTCTCTCAAAAAACAGAGGTTCAGGATGAATTCACTCACCTTACGAAGGCAACGAAGCTTTTTTGAAGCAACATCAGTTTAACCAGAGAGGAGATGAGGCAAGCTGTACAGACTCAGCTGTAATTCATACTGAGGAATGAACAGAGAGGCATTCAGCTCAGAAAAATGCTGTATTCCTTCCTATAATGGTTTAAGAATGTTATTCCCCAATTTAGTGTTCCCGTTGAAACACTCTAAACCACGTGCTAGTCACTCATTCCCTGCTTCCTCTCCTTCTCCCCCATTCAGCAGGCAGGAGAGGAGAACTGGAAACACAAAAGGTAAAGATCATGGGTTGAAATAAAATCAATTTTCTGGAAACAAGCAACAGCAACAATATTAATAACAGAGTTTACAAGAGAGGCAAACGATTCACACATGAATGCTCACCATGTGGAAAAGCAGGAGTACATGGATCACAGCCTTGCTGCCCTGACCAAGAAGACACCCCTTCCCCCTTCCCTGGAAAATGATGTAAGGTGTTATCGGAGGTCCTAGCCATGCCCCCTCCTGCCCAACCCAAAACTTAACCCTGTCTTAACTGGAACCAGGACAGTTCTGCATTGACTTGCTAATTTAAAGAAAGAGCCTGAGGATTTCTTTAGGCAAGGTATAGAAAAATCTGACCTCTGCCTAGGCCCTTTTTTCAGCGTCTTAAAACCGGGAGATTTGACACTTGTAGAAGGTCAAGGATTCCAACCTGCATCAGAAACTGTAGAAGCAAGGGAAAACACTTCAGCATGCATATAGTGCTGACCAAGCTGTGTAAGCAGGTACTTTACAGCTGGAAATTCCACAAGGTTGTTACAGAACAGAGATGTCATACAATGATTTATTAGAGAAGCATTCATGCCTTCAGTTTCCTCCCTCACCAATGTGAATATTTAAAATCCATTTAGTTTGCTAACTAGTGTTAGATCTGAAGTGTCTTTACACTTCAATTCAGAATTACCCAGCCTACATATTAAAGTACTTATCCAACAAATGGACACCCACTGGCTTCTGTGGAAGATTGGTCTGGGTGAGGACAATAATTTTCAGCAGAATATGGATCTTTGTATAAACTAGCTGAAAAAGACTTTATTCAGTGTCATACTTCAATAGATTTATGTAATTGGCTTGATAATAGTGTTTTATATTTAAAATAAATAAATAAATTCTATTTCCCAGTGTGAGAAATAATAATCTTATCTGTTATTTAGTAGTGCTGAAAAGCCACAGAGAAGAAGGCCACTCTTTCCTGAGAAGAGCCATAAGAATATAGTCTTCATGCTTAGCCTGTTCTCCAAGACAGTCACCTACCTCCTAGATTTTTCATAATTTTGGATGACTTTGATGAAGGGTTCCTTGATTTAATAATAGTAAGTAGCATTTTCTATTTTCAAGCATTGTGGATTCAAACTGGTGTTCAACCTAATTAAAAACATTGTTTTGTCCTCAGAATCTGCTCTAATCAATTGTCAGAAGAGGAATTTGAAATAATTACTGTGCTTAGGCAAATTTTTGAAAGGAGTGATATGTCAAAGTGACAGAAATAGCAGCAATTTCATAGCACCACGGGATTAAGGAAGTTAAACAAAAATATTTTTACATGACTATTTCTACCATAGCTTCTTATGTTAGAAATAGCTGAGCAGAGAGAAAATATATCCTCCAAAACAGAGAGCAATTGCAGATATGAATTAGAACACTTTCCCCTCAAGTCATGTGTCATTGATTTCCTCTAAAATAAACAAGGATATTTGAATATTTTTTCCTGAGGTTTGCAGTCAGTTTCAAACAAGAAGGAGTGGCAGTAAATCATTGGGACTACTATCTTCTGCTCCTGAATATTCTTATTAATGGATACATGCATGAGTCAAAGAAACATGGGTGTGTAATAAGCTCATGGTAAATACATGGAGGCAAATTTGAATTGTAGATATTTTCCATGGAAGTTTCAAGATTTGTACAAATGAAATATGAACAGCAGAACGTGTGTTTTCAAGTACTTGAAGTAAGAGCATGACAAAGGGTAAAAGAAAAGTCTGTTTGGAAAAAGAGAAGCCAGTTCCCGAGATACTGCCCTCAGGAGTAAGTTAACATGAGGTGTTAGTTAACATGAAGACTAGAGGATCTGTACTCTGGTAAGGCCACAGCAAAGATGTGTCATCAGCAGGAGGTGCTGCATCACAATAGCAGAAGGACAGCAACAAGGCTGCAGGACCTCTTATGCCATTCCTTTTCCTGGTGAATGCTTGTGAACAGACATATTCCTACCAGACAGGGGGAAAAACAGGGAAGGTTACTCCTCATTGTCCAAGATTCCTGAATGTGCAAGCAGGTGGGATCATTAAGCAAAAGATCATTCTCTAACAACTGCTGCCTCCTAAAAAATAGGAAATCTTAGTTCAAATATCAAGAACCAAAACATCTTGGTTGTGTATCAAGAACCACAACAATAAGTTTTGACTGAACAGTTGGCATCCCTTGTTCTTTCTGTGACATTAAATATCTTTACAATATGCATTTTGTATTTCATGTACAGTAGTGTGAATCAACAAAGTCTGAGAAAATGAATGGGCAAAATCCATTCACTCACACATTTTGTAGACCACTATTACTTTGCCTCAGAGAGAGTTCTAAAGAAACTTCTTCACCAAATCTGGTTACACCTGGGAAAAGGTTTTCCTGATAAGTGGAATCTCCTTCACTGAAAATATTTAGGACACAACCTGATGGGGTTCTGGGTTAATGACTCTAAGACCTTGCTTTTTAGAGAGTGCTGAACTGCACAATATCTCTAGATGTGCTCCAGTCTTGACTGCATTGTATTATTCATTCATATGATCTTATTTTGGCTTTTATTACACAAATTTGCAGGTGTGTTTAGATTATTTTTGCCAGAGGCTATGGACATTGTATTGGATAAAATACCTGGAATTAGTTAAAAAAAGGAAATATGGATAAGGTTTGAGATGGGAGTTTTTGTGAAGTGTCAGATAATGTTGAAGAACATGCTTTTGTTCTGGAAAATGCAGTTCTATTGAAATAACAGGCAATTTTTTTTAGTTTAGGTCTTCTGGAATCAATGTTCTAATCTCATGTCACAGACTCTAGCGAGTGGACTCACCTATCTGACCACAGAAAAGATCCTTACAGACCCCAAATCTTTGCTAGAAGTCTCCAATGAATTTCAATGTATTTTATGGGCATGGAAAAAATGAAGACAAAAAAGACAAGAAACAGATAGCAAAGCTTTCCCATGAGTGTGCTCAGGTGGTTAGTGGTGTCACAAAAGTTAAAGACACTGCAAGGGTGGAATTCCCCTCTGTGCTAAATGGCTGGATGTAGCCAGAGGAAGTAGTAGAGTCATAATGTAAAGGTACAATGATTCAGATAACCCAGATTTCTTGGCGTCATTGTTATTCTCAGAAATGAATTTGTTTCTGTTTATTTTCCTTTCACCATACTTTCCTGTTACTGCCTGAAAATATGTACTTCTAAAACACAACCAAATGAAAGGCTCCTAGGGATAGGAAGTCTAGGTACAAAGCTTACAAATGCCAATTTTCCACATGAATCATATTTAAAAATTACTTCAGAAAAGATTGCACACTTCTCAAAAGCAATAACTATCACCCCATGCTATGTTTTGTAAACAGCACGAGTGACATTGTATATAATTATGCCTGTCAGGAAATTCTAGGCAAACCCACTCTACCAGAGCCTTTCAGACAGAAGTTTCAGCAGCCTCACTGCGATGTGCATTTGCCAAAGCTCCTAAAGATTTGAGTTCTAATTACATAAGAGTGACATGGGCATAAATCTCATTTTCTCCAGTGCACCCAAGCAAGGGCACTAGAACTGCCTACCAGATATGAAGAGATTAACCACTATGTCATGTTCATCACCTCTCTAGTAAGAAGCTGTTATATTGTGATGGATGGCTATTCAAGAGTCATCCCAAAGGCTGTTTGTAATCAAGAACTTGGAAAAAAAAAACAAAACCAAAAACAAAAAACCCAAACAGTTTTACACAAGCTGTGCTGCTCCATGATCAAGTTGAATAACTGAGGGAAAAACCCATCAGACAGACTATGCTAAGTTACTTCTGTGAAGATCCCTCTGCTCTGTACCTACATATAAGGCATGAAGCAGACTCTCGTGCAACTTGTAGGGCCCTAATCTCAGTCAAGGGGGCTTTTGAGTGTAGCATATGTAGGTATATATAGGGCACTGCAGGTAGTGCAGGTTCTAGCAGGTATGTGATGACTTTCGTGCACTCACAGGTCACACTGCCATTGCAGTATCAAAACCATGCAGCACAGCTGTATTACTCACACCACAGTAAGGTTGCTGTTTGCATCTACTTGCAGAAATAATCTGGCTAGTAGTGCTGGCAGTTTTGCCTCCTGCTCCTTTGAGCATTAAAGATTACTTTGCAAGGGAACATAAAAAGAGGCATGGGCAAGTTCAGATGAAGAGTGTTCAAAGCTGTGAGTAAATCTGTCAACACAGCATAGTGCTGCACTCTGTAGAGATACCTACACTAACTCTGAAGCAATGTCATGCTATTGTAGCCCTACTCTTATGGAGAAATACTTCCAGCTTGCAGTGCTGTCCAAGACATAACTAGAAAGCACTTTAACACTATCCCAGGTTTGTCTTCAATCATTCTTAGCTCACTCTTGCAGTGCAGGAGACTAATCTTGTTACCCTGCAGAATCTGGGCTTTAAAATAAGATGCTACAATGAAATAAGAAATCGAAGCTGGTCAAGACTGCAATACTTCAACATGACTAAAGCATATTGCAAACACTTCACAGAGAAAATACAGCAAACTACATCAGCTATAACTGATCAAAACAGAATTGGGCTCTATCACTTTTTTTTGGTCCTCAATTAGAAATCACCTATTTTACACATTCAAAAATGTATTTACTAGAACACCAGAATTAGATTTCAAATTTTCATGCTAAAAAGGAACCTGTCATTTAAGCTAGTCTGTACTTTTTCTTCATCTATAAATATCTCCTTGAACACAGAAGAATTAGGCACAATACTTTCTGCTGTTCATTCACCCCATTCAAAAGAAAATCTGCATAAGTGTTTTTAAATCCAGTTTATCAGATTTATTTTTTTTTTTTCTCAGAAACAGCACCATCAGAGGTTTCAATATTCTAGACAAAGCAATTAAGCAAGACAATCTAGAATGGAGGCTCTGCCATAGCATGCTTTTTATCCAATTGTTTCTCCAATAACTATTCTTAGGTACTAATTGCCAATCTCTAGCTATTTTATTTTAGTGTCATCTTACAGCAATATAACATCTGACCTCCTCTATTTCCATTACAAATTTATAAGAACAATGCATAAATAAGAATAAATAGGTCAAAAATACCTTCCTTTTATTGTTTTACAATGGTCTGGGCTTAAATCTAGCTAGTTAGGTATTGAAGTTACTCAGGCTGTCTTTGGGTATCATGAACTGCAGCTCCAGCTTCTGAAACATACTTTCAAAGACTTTCACCTACATACATATGGACTCTGTACTTTATGAGTGGTAATGCTCACCATTTGTCTTTTAGCTATTTCTTCTTGGGACAGTGCAAAATATCTCATCAGTGTCATGACTATAGAATACCTTTATTGTTTATTTGCCATTGCTCAGGTTTGACTAAAGAATAGGTTTCATTACATGGCAACTCAAACTAATACTATTGAATACTTATGAATATACTTATTTAGATTACAAGAAACTTATTTAGACTGGGGAGCTGATCCAATTTTATTTACTTTTCAAGCAAGATGCTGCTGTTTGGGGGTACTGGTAGGCCCAGAAATAAGGCAGTGAATGGGCTATAGCTGAGAAAAGGACATGTCAGAGGCATTTCTCCAATCCCATCTGCCATGCCTAGAACCTGTGGTAGAGCCTCATACTCCACAGGACTCCATCATGTTTCATAATTCTGTCAGACACTAGAAGATTCGTGATTCTTTCTAACAGAAGCAAACCGTTAATGTACTCCTGGAAAGTATGCGAGTCCTGCAAGGCTTCATGATGAATAGATGAACTGCACATAGACTCCTGCAGGAGTTACTGCACATTAGCCACACTGTGTTTTTCACTCTTATAAGAAGCCACAGGAGATTGTGGCCCTAATATTTTTGTACAGAGAGCACTGGACCACTCAAAAATCCTATTCAAAATAAAGATGAGGTTAAGATGAGGTTTATAACACAATATTTTTTAACAGTTAGAAGCATGCCTCTTTCAGAATCTGCTGTCCATTAAGGTAAAACAGAAAAACTAAAGTTACTTTGTAGCAGCTGCAGCAGATTAGGAAAGTAAAATAAATACCTATGAAAGTCATTATTAACCACACTGCAATGCACTGTTCAGTGTCAGTTCCTCTCTTCTAGATTAAAACCACTCCAAAAAACAGAAGAGCCAGTTACAAGCTATTCCAGGAACTGAGTCTTCCCTTCTTTCTAGAACCTGACCTAATCACAGTCACAAGAAGTTGCTTCTTCTTTACTGATCCCAAAAATGTCAAGTTCCTTCATCAACCTATGTGATAAAGTAAAATTAAGTAAAATTAAGTAAAGTAAAATTAAGTTTTATACTCTGAGTGATCTAAAGGAAAGTGTTGGGGCTGCAAGCCTAAAGATTCATCTTTGTTTCAAACAGCCATAGATGTGCAGATGAAATTTCAGTTAGCCAGATATTTTATAAACATCCTAATCTCTAGCTGGGTTAAGCTATTAATTTAAAAACAAAGAGAAAGCATGTTAATGAGGAGTCAAAAAGACATAGGAAACAAGGTAAGCTACTGAGGGTTAAATCCAGTAGGCAGCCAAACACCACACCACTCTAAATTAATTCCCTTCCTCATGCCCAGTGGAACAGCAGAAGAAAATGGAGAGTAAAAGAAAAATTGTAGGTCAAGAAGAGAATGGTTTAATGAGAAAATGAGACATGAAAAAGAAAGGAACAACAGAAGATGTGACAGCTCACTGACCTCCTTCCATGGAGGGATTAATGCTCATTCAGACCATGAGCAAGATTCCCTAACCTATCCTCTTCTCAATTTTACTGCTGAGCATGATGTTACACAGCATGATGAAGCTTTTTGGTCAGTTTGGGACACCTGTCTGGTTCCATGCCCTCCCAGCCTCTTGCCCACTCCCAATCTCTTCACTAGGTAGAGCGGGAACAGGGCAGAGAAAGAAGACCTTGATGCAGTTCAAACACTGTTCAGCAATACTTACAACTGTTTTGTCAGTGCCACATAAGAGGACAGCAGCTAAAAAAGCTCTAATTTACTGCCCTGCCTCTCACTTCTTCTTTAACTTGTTCCCCATCAGAAAGGGGCAAGCTTTTGTGCTTGTTGGTTTGGATTTTTTTCCACATTTCTGCCCTCCATTTTAGGAACTGAAAAATCTTCAGCCAAAGTGCTTTAATCAGTGGAAAAAGCCATGTGCCTGTCTCAGCATGGAACCTGCCATACCCTGAAACTTCCATTTTATGTAAAGACTTTTTTTACAAAAGCATCAAAGAGATCAATGCATGGAAGCATAAGGTCATTGTCGGATCATGAAGCCAGTTCTGATGGCAACTAGCCATGTGTTGATGGATTTGAGAATCACTGACTCCTAATCATCCCTTGCAAGTGTGCTATGCTATGGCCCACACGTACAAATTTGTGCTTTTGCTGCATAGTCTGATGCTCAGGTAAGAATGAGTGAAATTTTATGAAGTATGGTGTTTTGTAGGCTGCAAATTTTTATCATCCTATATTTATTTGATTTACTTTTGAGAAAAATTGTTCTAGGTGCTTTAAGCCAATTTTATCCTCCTCCAAACACCCGTATAATATCTGAGGTATTTCACCTATCATACACACATGCAGCTGTTTTTTCCAATGTTCCAAGGTCTACAATATTATATTGAGCCTGTTTCTCTGAACAGTCCCAAACTTTGCCTACTCTCTGAGAATGATCTCCCTTTGGGCTAGGGCTCAGCATAGTCTTTCAAAGGATAGCATCTGAATTTATAGCTCATATGAGCAGAGGAGGGGAAGACATTGCAGGAAACTCTTGGTCAGTCTGAAGCCCAGATGAAAAGCTCACCTTTATCCAAGGACAGTACAAAGTATCAAGATCCTGCACTTCTAGAGAAAACTTTTTAACTTACTTTCAAAGTAGGTAAGAGTTGTCTCAACTGATCCTAATCTTGCTCCTTGTTTTAAAGCCTGTCTTTCTCCAATCAGCTATGCATCAGTGGCAGAAATATGCCACTTCACTTGGCAATAGGGAACTGTTGATTGATTGCTGTACAAACTGTGCTGATTTACATGATTTTACCATAGAGACTAAAGGTAATTTATTTTAGGTGGCTGGGAGGACATCAGATCCTTATATCATGCTCTGAAGTTTGCTCTACCTGTCTTCAAAAGAGATTGAAATAATTTCATTTACATAGTTATTTTAAACTTGAGTCTCGATTAGTTAAATCTCTCATTCTGACAAATTGCCAAGTGATTTCTGAAAATAGGTCATTTTGAAGACATACTATTCTTTCAGTCCACTCCTACAATGGCTTTTTCTAAACCAGAGACTCATATTTGCTACATTATCATAAGAAATAAAAAAAGGTCATTAAGCAAAATCAATTTCTTTAAGGAACATCTTTAAAAATGTATGAAATGTACTTTCCTGTCATCGGCTTTCAATTAAAACTGACTAAAGTCTACAAAGGGTATGTTTACAAATGTGACAAATTCAAGTGAGAAGGGCAAGTGAGATTAACCAAAATTCATAATAATTCACACTGGATGCTGCCTTGCATAATATTTTCCTGCTGTGCTCTTTTTGAACTTTCCATTATGTTTAATAGGATTTGTTTGGGATTTAAGATTAAAGGATTTATGGGCATCCTTACAGAGATCACCAGAATTTAGTGGTAGACCCAAGACATAAAACTAATCTCTTGGAAGTGCATCAGGTTATGTCACATTTTAGAATATTCTCTCATGGAACTTGTTTTCCAGTTGTACTCAAACCTAAGCATTCAAACCTAGAAACTGGAAAGGAGTCCTTCAAAAGATTCAATGAAATTTGATCATATGGACATACATATAGTCATAATTTTGCCCTAAAAAATCCACTACACCAATAAAAGAAAGTTTAATCATATCAAAGTTGGAGACATTAAATAACAAAGAGCTGAGTGCCAGGTGGTTGCAATAAATGGCAGCAAGACAGCAGGTCTCTGCAGCTGACAGGCTGCCTGTCCAGGGAAAGCAACTCCAAGGAAGAGAGAGGACAGTGACTGCACCCAGAAAGATCCTGCTTTAAGACATCTTGAGCTGTCCCTGTTCTTTTAATGAGTCTGGTGTCAGGAAAATTTTATTAGCTTTTAATAGGTCCCCTGGAAACAGGTGTAAGGACAGATGAACACCAAGACCTGCAGAATTGCAGCTGCCTGTCTCAACTCAGACACAGGGAATTGGATGAAGCAGAATTACCAAAACCCTCAAGGAGAAGATAAGTAAAATAGAAATATGGAATGTATTGAGTGCCAGCTTCAGTGAAAGGTACTACTGTTGGGATCAGTCTGTAAGCATGGCAGTAACCTTCAACATCATGTGCCCAGTGCTATTCTCCAGAGTCATCACAGTCCAGTGATGGAATATGACAACACATCTCACATGTATTTATGCTTAATAAATACATGTGAGATGTAGAGAGTAGCATTCATGTGTAGATGAGTCAGAGTAGCATTCTGACTGCAAAAATTGCCACAGTCATCATTACACTTATCATAGTCTTATATTTAATGACAATGGAGTTCCTGCATATTGTGTGGGAGTTCATAAAATAATTTACCTTATATGGAATACTTTTCCCCCTCTGCGATGGAGGCAAAGAAAGTCAGGGAAAGGACCCTGAACTGCTTCAGTTACAGTCACAAAGCAGTAATGAAATTTCCCTTGTTGCTCTATTAAGTGCAGGCTGCTGGGGCTCCTCAAGTTGTCAGAGGGCAAAAGAGGGAAGTGCAGAATTAATACCCAGAGGGCTCTGCAGAGGGGAGCAAATACTGCAGCAGCTGGAAGTTCAGTGGCACCTGAACTTCCAAAGGAGGGATACTTCCAGAAAACTTACCCCCTTCTCACCTTTACCCATGCTAGATGGAAATCCAGGACAGCAATGCAGCATTACAGACTGTTCATCCAGACACACTTGCAAGGTGCAGGCATGACAAGCTAATTAGGAAATACACCTGCTGACAACCATGCACAACTCCAGGCTGCCATTTTTTACCAAGCCCTGCATAGTCTGGAGTCACGTCAGTAAATATAAAACTTTCCGCTACAATCTGAGTCATACTGCTCACACTTGTCTTCCACCTTCCCAGAGTTACAGCAGCTGAAAGGAAGGGCAGCTTTTAAACCATGATGAGATGAGTTTGACTATAGCATACCGTGCATTTTCTGAAAGACTGGCTCTGCTATTGCACTCCTGTTTATTGAGATTATATGGCACTATTTAATTTTAGGAGCAAGTTTCTTGTTTTCTTCCAGTGCTCTCATACTTTAAGCCTTTATATGAACCTTAGGATGGAAGCATTTTTTTTTTAAAGAGCCAGGCTTTGTATCCCATGGTCACCAAGGCTAATACAAAAGTTATCTCCCCTACCCTTGTGTGCATTTACTATTAGGTGACAGGCCTCCCTGACTCTCCAAGACTCTGCAGTATTCTCTTATACAATGTGTTCTGTGAAGGTGGTCAGGAGGTATTGAAATGCAAAGCTGCAGTTTTTGTCCTTGGGAGCCCAGCATAGCTGTATGGGCACAATTTGCAACTTCCGTCTTCAGACTAGTACAGCTTTCTCTGCTTCCATATGAAGAGGTGTATCTGTGGCACACAGGCATCCCTAGCCACTGTTTGTGGTGAGCTGACCACACTAGTAAAGCTAGTCACTGCAGATTCACACTTCAATAAAAGCCCAGAGACAATACTACCTACAGTGGAACTCCAGAGTACATGCAAAGACCCAGGCAGTAATCTAGAGCAGTGGAAAATAGACTCAGCTGTGTGTGCACAGCTGTAAGGACTGAATTCCCCAGTCTGACTTACGTAGAAGCCACAGAGCCCATGGGCAGGTATAGGTTGTGGTCCCTTGTGAAGCCTGGTAAGGGCAACTAAGGGCTATTAGAGCTTTCAGGGGCCTGCCAACAGATTTGCTGGAGTCTGTTCTTTCTAGAGAACTTGGCAATATATGCCAGAAAGAGTTTAAACACATAGAAAGTTGCCTTGAGAAAGCTAGCAAAGGCAGTGCTCTTAGGGACTTGCCCCCTACAGGCAGGTCCTTTCTGCAGGGTTCATTTCAGTCCACTCATAGCTTTCCCAGTTGCTGCACAAACTGTGTAAAATCACTTGGCTCAAAGCTACTCTCAGATGAGGCTGCTTACTCCCCTTTCCAAGCTTTTCTGTGCTTTCCTTTCTGTGCTCTTCCAAGCTCTTTGCTCTTTATCTCACTGTACCCCACTGACTCTTCAGCTCCAATAGATAATTTTTATTATGATTTGCTCCTTGGGTACACAGATTTGTCACCTTTCCTCTACCTTCTTCTCTGACTCTATAAGAAACTTTACCTGTAAACACTTTCCACCTACATTTCTGTGAAGGTCCTCCTTGTTGGGCTTTTTCTGGTTTGCTTTATGCAGGGATTCTGCTCTTTGGTCTCCACAAAATCTTAAATCATCTTTTTTTGTCTTTTCTCTGTGTCATTCAGGAAAGCTGAGCTCACATGTCATTTCTAATAGTTCTGATCCAGCTGTCTCTATCTAGACTGAGACTCCCTAGTCTTTGGCTAAATGCTGTGCTTGCAGAAAGAGAAATGTTCCCAGGCCTTATTTCCCTGTGGGGGAATGGCATAGCCTGTAGTCCATCACACACAGCAGGCACAGTGACAGGGTGCCTGCCCCCTACTTACTGTTTTACTGTTTACAGTTTCACTGCCAAAGGTTAATGAACACTTTGTTCCAGGTCTAGAAAATGCATGACTCCTTCAGCAGTTTCAGCCCTTTCTCCCTTAAGCAACTTCCACAGGAATTCTGAAACCAGTATCCTCTTGACAGGTGCTATCCTCTTTTATTTTCCTTTGCCTAAATTTTGGACCACAATACTCTGACACTATTTCAGACTGTATGGCAAGGCTTTCTTCACTATGCTATAAACTTCAAAGTCTTCTAAAAAGTGTTGTCATCAACTCTGAAATTTTCTCTGCAGTACATGGTAGGTAATTGTCCTTTCCCTGTTCCTTAGCTGTCCACATCAGCCAAAACTTATTTGCTGGCATAAAAAAAAAAAAAAAAAAAAAAAAAAAAAAAAAAAAAAAAAAAAAAAAAAAGATAAATTATTTTCTTTAGTGTTTTGCAATATAAATTGCTATAGATATCTCAATATTGAAGACCCTTCCAAGAAGGATTCTTAATGGGATTTCAGTCAATATTTTAGGGATGCACACCAAAATCTGACATATGAAGATGCCAAGCTGCTGAGTCCAGCTTAGTCCAGTCAAGAGTCTGGTATGGCTGGTTACATACAAACCAGATTATTAGGAACGTAAATAGCCACTTTTATAAATATGGGACTGCTTGTGATGATGTTAGCTTAATGTAAGAGGTTGCTGCCTTCTTCAGCTGGAATTTTTTTCCTCAAGAGAAAGTAGCTGATGGTTACTATGGTCTTCTATTCTGCAGACTAATCATGTTCACTTGGGAACTTTTCAGGGTTTATTGCACATTGTAATAGAAAAAAAGCTGTTGTTGTGCCTCAGCTGGAAAGAAGTAACTTCCATTAGGCGTGTAATAAATTGTATATCCACTTTTGTCTAAGAGGTCAGGGAAATGGACAGTCATGATTGGTTAAATAAAGTGGTGTGGATTGTTTGCTTTTGGTCTGGGAAACTTAAATTCCACTGCACTTGAATATTAGACACCAAAGTATTTTTCTTTTGGATCTGGCTCTTGCTCATAGTCCAGATTTCAGAATCTCATTGGGGAAATGAGGCAGGTTTGAAAGACGTGAGAATTTTCAGTCCTCATTGTGTTGTGTTATACAGAAAACTTCAAATGTATTTCATTGGAGAAGGTATTAATGTGACTTATATATTGTTAAAGTTGCTATTAAGAGAAGGACATTATGTATGTTTTATTTATTCTCACAGGGATTGGTTTCCTTCATAAACATGTATGTATATACTAAAATATAAGTTGCTTCATTTCATGAGTCATCTTCACCTTCTTCCCTCCTAAAACTTCTCATTTAGGGACACATCCAATTCCAAAGATCTGAGCTGACCAGCTTCAATACTCTCTCTCTGAGATTGCTGCATGAATCTGAAGGCATATCTAATGATCACATGTAAGGAGTTGCAAGTAAATTCACCCAAGTTTTTAGACAATTAGAAGCCAGGAAATAGACAGCAGTGAGTGGGAGGTAATAGATTCCAGGCTGGTTTGCTCAGTCTTAGAAGTACACTGCCCATAACTATAGTGCGCTCAAGTGAATGTTTTGAGCACAAGCTGAACTTATGCCCATATGGAATACATTGGAACAGCATGTAGAAATGCCACAAAAGTGACTGTACAATAGAAATATCAGATCTGGTACAAGACAGTAGAATAATATGAAATCTCTAGTTTATTGCCATAGACACAAATCTTACAGGCAAATTAACTTTTATTACATCCAAGGAATGGGGATGTACTGAAAACTTTCTGTAGAGGAAAAGGAGGAGAGCTAAGGCCACCCATTCCCAAAGACTGGCTCAGAGCCAACAGATAATATTTCTAAACTGATAGTAGGGCCCCAAAAACCTGTTCAATAGTTACATCTGCATCTCAGAAGTCTGCAGGTAATTTTGTAGACCTGCTGACATGTCTTCCATGATAGATGCAATTTATAAATTATCGCATCCTTTGTATCTGTGACTGTGCAATATTCAAACAGCTAGTGCTGCTTTGAACTTGTCTGCTCAAGACACAACCCAATGTGATCCAAATGATGGATCACAAATCCTTCAGATCCCCACTGTCCCCTCTGGACTTTCTCTGTAGTTGCATTGCTGTTCACTATTTCCAGTCAGCTACAAACAGCATGAATTGTGGGTATCCCCCTCTTTGGGTGTCTCTCCACCTGATATTCGGGCACATCTCTCCAATCATGTCTGTGTTGTCTCTGTGATTGGAATGCATGGATTTTGGGGCTCTTTTTCCATGTGGCACAGCTATTGTCCAGAAGCAGAATTCAAAAAGCCAGTGCTGTTCATAGGCCTTCTATCAATCACACCTCTCCTGCAGAGGTGAGGGCACTATCTCAGCCGGAGCTCTCTCACTGCCCATGGAAGCAAGGCCATAATTCAAACCTGACAGGATGGGTGGACATGCAACACATGGGAGTAAAACAATACTGTGTACACAAAGAAGACATGTAGGTTAAGCAACACAAAGAACCCAAACCTAATTAAAACTATGTAGTTTGGAGGCTGAACCATGCCCTCCCTGAATGATTTCATGAATGTCATTTCTGGTCATCCATTTAGATTCATTTTTCTCTCTCCTCCTGCCAGCAAAATGCTGCCAGCAGCAGCAGCAAAGCTGATAATCTTAAGTGATGGTTTCCAAAAAAGGTGTTCACCTTTTTTCAGGACTGGTTGTTATGTCTTCCTTTACTTTCCCAGGGAATCACCAAAGTAGGCTGGAGAGCTCTGCATGCTTAAGGCAGTAACCACTAGTGTCATTCCTTCATTGGAGTAGTGCCTGATTCTGGAGCCCTTGATTGTGGAAACAGTGCTTTGAAGTCTAAGGCCAGCAACAGATGGAATCAGCCAGCATCTTGAAGGGTTGAGGGCCATAGGCCTTGGAATGCTGTGGAGAGGAATCACTGCTGTAATTCTCCTGAGGTTTTTACTGCTGGTACAGGGACAACAAACGTCCCTCAGTGAGCAGCGTTAGAGCTGTTTGCTTGGCTCAAGCTGACAGAACTGGATCACAAACTTGTTACAGACACAGATGGCCCATGAATTACAGCTATTGTTCATGCATGTTTTGTTTTGGAATCCTCCTTTCAAACTTAACTACTAAGTGACCAGTTTATCTACATAGCTGTATCATACAGGTCTATTTATTGCTACTCTGGTGGTCTTCACATTGTTGATAATTATATTCTCTTAACAAATGCAGAATTCATCAAACACCCAGAAAAGATTTCTGTGGTAGGAAAGACAAAATGGATATTAATTTCACAGAAATATTCTTAAATCCTACTTATAGCTCCTTGAACCTCTTTCTCTTCATATTTAAATTTTATAGCAAAGTACAAGGTACAGAGTTTCTTTTCATATTCCAAGTTTACAGCTGAACAAATACATATTAATATAGAAGATGTAATGTATTCTGAGTTAAGCTGTCATAAAATCTAGGGCTTTTCACATCATCACTTTTGAAGGTCAGTGCCACAGAGAAGAAGAAGCATCTGTACTGGATCACCATGAACGTTTGTAATACATTGCAATAAATACTGCAATATATTTCATTTTTATACGTTTTTGATGAAGAGGCAAAAGTGCATCTTCCACAGTAGCTTTTCAAAAATTGCTCATCTGTTTGGAACGGCTGTAAAAGAGATTGAAGCTAAACATTATTCATAGATACATTACAGCTCCTCACTGAGACCAGAGCTGAAATGAGAAGAGTTTTCCAATGATATTTCATTTGGAGTATTGATTTCTCTGAGCTTGTCCCACAAAGCTATTGCACAAGTGTTCCAGGCAAGTATAAGAAGATGTAGATTATCGTAGCTGGCATCCTTTCCTATGTTTGTTTTTCTTCTCACAACTGGGTTGTAAACATTTTGCTCATTTTGAGCTTTAATTCTTCTAGAATGCCTAATAGAGCGGGTGAAGACTGCTACTTTGCAGAATTCTTTTGATGGTAAGGCTATAATTTGCTTTTCAGAGAGTGACTGAATCAACTCAGAAGAGGTGTGTAGAACACTTTTGCCCCTTACTTTTGCCCAACAATGAAAAGTAACAGGTTTTTTTGCTGTGAAATACTTGGCAACAAATTATGTTGCTAGGTGCAGAAACCTGGAAAAGACTTACCCATAGGTTTTAAACATGGCAAGACTACTCCATCTGGGAAAATTTAGTCTTTCTAGGAATCTGACCCTGATTTTTTATTTGCAGCAGGTTGTTTAGTACTTAAACTACAGAATTTACTTTAGGGTTGCCTGAGGATGGGACTGTCTCTGAAACTCCCTTATGGTCTGGTCCAATGATCTCATTAGGTCACCACAAGGCACAGTGACAAAGGAGCAAGGGGACTGTACTGCATTTACCTCTTATGACAGTTTAACCTTGAGGAGCTGAAGGCAGTCTGACTCCTGGCAGAGTAGTGAGCTCCTGGACTAGTGGAATGTCTTGCTTTTAATCTATGTTCCCATGTGCCTGGAAGCTGCTGGTAAAAAGACAACCACAGGTTTTCAG
Organism: Cettia cetti; assembly: GCA_013401135.1. Classification (NCBI taxonomy): domain Eukaryota; kingdom Metazoa; phylum Chordata; class Aves; order Passeriformes; family Sylviidae; genus Cettia; species Cettia cetti. The sequence continues at coordinate 316 of VZUI01044544.1, read as the reverse complement.
CAGTTTCTAAAATAAAAAAGTCCATGGAAGAAAAAAGAAGAAGAAAAAAAAAAAAAGAAAGAAGAAAGAAAAAAGAAGAAGAAAGAAGGAAGAAGAAGCAGAAGAAGAAGAAGAAGAAAAAGAAGAAGAAGAAGCAGAGGTAGAAGAAGCAGAAAAAGCAGAAGCTGAAGCAGAAGCAGAAGAAGCAGAAGCAGAAGAAGCAGAAGAAGAAGCAGAAGCAGAAGAAGAAGCAGAAGAAGAAGAAGAAGAAAGAAGAAAGAAGAAAGAAGAAAGAAGAAAGAAGAAAGAAGAAAGAAGAAAGAAGAAAGAAGAAAGA
>VZUI01044540.1:74933-171466 GCA_013401135.1 Cettia cetti | reverse complement strand
CCGCGGACCTCCCCGCCGGCCTGGCGGCCGGGCCGTCCCGTCCTGAGCCGGCAGCCCCCGGGCTCTGCGGTGCCTCGGGCGGCAGCGCTGCGCCCGCGGGCCCTCCCGAGAGCGGCGAGGGGGCGGTGGCGGTGCCCGGGCCAGCCGGGCCCCTGGGGCGCAGCCGGGGACAGCTTGGGAGAGTCACGGAATCATAGAAGGGTTGGAGTTGGGAGGGACCTTAAAGATCATCTGGTTCCGAGCGTCCTGCCGTGGGCAGAGACAACTCCACTTGTTTAGGTTGCTTAGAGCTGCATCTAACCTGGCTTTAAATACTTCCAGGGATGGGACAATCCCAACTTCGCTGACGAACCTGTTCCAGTCTGACCACCCTTGCAATAAAGATTTTTTTTTCCTAATATCCTAATATCTAATCTAAGCCTACTCCTAGCATGAGTCTGTTTCCCCTTGACCTGTCACTCCATGTAAATACTCTAGACCTATCTTTTCTGTAAGTTCCCTTCAGGTACTGTAAGGCTGCCATTAGGTCACCCCTAAGCCTTCTCTTTCAGTGGCTGCAGAGTCCCAATTCTCTCAGCCTTTCCTCATAGGAGAAATGAGAAATGCTTCATCAGCTTGGTGGCCTCCTCTGGACTCGTTCCAGAAGGTCAGTGCCCTTCCTGTGTTGGGGATCCCAGAGATGGATGCAGTCAGGACGTGAGGGTGATGCACCGAGCTACTATCACTAACAAAAGTGTTTAGCTGCAATAATCCATCAACAAACTTAATCTCATCTTTTTGGAGAATTTTCCTGCAGGCATGTGTTTTGAGTTGTCTCTGAACCACCAGCTCAGCTGTTCGGCAGACCTGCAGTGCACAAAGTAGCAGAGTGTGCGTTAGGTTGGTGCCAGGTTGCCGGTCTGAGCATCCCTGTTTTTGTGCCTCTCGCTGGGAACTGTGACGCCAACCCCCTGTCCAGGCCCTGGGTGAGAGCCTGCTAGTAGCAGGCTGGGCAAGAGGAGGCCTGCATCCTGCAGAGCCAGGCTGCTGGCCTGGAAAAGCTGCTGAAACCTCACCCGCCGACTGAACACAGCCATTGGGAACTTTTATGTTGCACATTTATGTTGTGTTTCACTAGTGGTCATCTGGCAATCAAAATAATTGTTGTACTGACCAGTGCCCTGTGTCCCAGAAGTCTGGAAAAGTCTGTGTGTGTGAGAGATGTAAGAAGGAATATAATTAATTTTTTTTTCAGTCTTTGGCTTTTTTTTTTCCTGTTCCAATGTCGACATGGTTTAACATTACCAGGTGTCCTGTTGGGTTCTAGTATTGAATAGTGGTAAGTCTAGATCTTGTAAAATAGGATTAGGGATTGAGTAAACTGTTAGGCTTACTTGCAGAGCATTTTCTCAAACTTAATCTCTTAATGACAGAAGAACTGAGAGTTTTATGTTTCTTGACAAGCTCCTGGCCAGTGCAGTGCTGTAATACACCAAATTTTTTTCAGTGGGGAGTCAGGGTGTAGGAATTAATAAATGGGCAGATCTGGCTCTTAATAAAAGTATTTATTAAAACGTTTGGGCTTCCAAAATATGCCTGCCATCATAACAGTCATATTGTGGGTAGTGTTGTTTGTATTTCTGAGGATAGTATGACTGTACTGAGTACAGTGAGTTTGGAAAACTTTTGTGTACTTCTCAGGTTTGTGCATCAGGAGCATAGAGCTTCAGATGGTCCTGTCTCTATCTTGTCACTTTCCTGAACCTCCAGCTGGTCACTTTCCATGTACCAGAAACATATAGAAACAAGTATCCTGTTAATTTAAAAGAATAAAGGAAAACTTTTGTGGCAATCTGTGATAAACTGGATGATTTATTCTAAGCCCAAAGAAGCAGCACATCCTGTGGATGGTGGAGAGTGCCAGGGAGGAGAAGTTGTAAGCACAGGGAAATGCCTGTTAGTGTCTGCATGCAATGCTCATTGCAGTTTCTGTGAATTGTGATTCAGTCTGTATTTAATGGCTTTGGGTGTGTTTTAGCAAGAGTCCCCAGGAGAAAGGAGTTTTGCAGCCTAATTGCTGATGGTGTGAAGAACCAGTTCTTTAGGGCCTTCAGTATATGGGATTTGCTTTCTTTATGTCCTTTGCTGGGGAAGGTGGTGAACAGCCCTGTGCAACTGTGTCAGAAATCCTTAGCAGTGTGAGACTGTGATCTTTGTTCCAGGCTGAAGGATCCTGCTGCATCTAAATGGTGGTTGTATGACCCATCACTATGCTATGGCACTCACTAAATAACTCAATGGTTTCCTACACCATACATGGTGCAGGAAAAGGCTGTGATGAAGCTGCCAGGAATATGTGCTGTTAAGCAAATCTGTGTGTTAAGAGTGGATTGTTTGTCAGCTGCTTGCCACAGCCTCATCATAGGTAGGACAGGATGACTGTATTAGCTATTAATTTAATTTTGTGGAGTAGGGAAACTGAGTAGAAATGATGCTACTCAACTGCTGAGCCTGTGACGATCTGTTCATTATTCCTTCTGTTACTGTTGATTGACTTCCTCTAACTTTGCTCTGGATACCCCTGCCCAGTGACTTTTTTTTTTTCCACTTGAGTAGTTTAGACAACAAAAGTGCTTTTGGTCTCTCTGTTCAGAAGGTGGAGTTTTTCCTGGTAGAGGGGATAGGAGGAAGATTTGGTGCCTGGCACCCGGTAGCACTAGAAGTGTTTCTAGTTTCCTTGGATTAGGAAGCTTTGGGGAAAATGGAGGTGAAAGAGACTTGATCAAATGCAATATACATGGATGCATTTCCTGTAGTAGCCTGAAACTCTTAGAGTTTGCAATGATACCAGCCTTACTGAGTATTAAACCAAACCGTCATGGAGTGATGGAAGTTTTATAGCTTATAGTTATCATACTGTGTATTGCCTAAAGAAATAAAAATTGGGTCTTTTGACAGAGGATTAAGGATGCTTGAGAAACAAAGCTTTTAAACATTTGTCAGTGGAGATCCTTATATTATGCCTTGTGCAGTAAGATGTGAAATACCCTTTATCTTGCTCAGTAAAAGTTCTTTCGTAGAAGGGATGGGAAATAAGACTTGGGGGCCTAATCTTGGCAGTGGCATCAGCAAGTTGATAAGTTGCCCTTTGAGCTTGAGTCTATCTGCTCTCTTATCTGTGGTGCTGTATTAGCATGGCCAGGTGATTGTTTACAGAGAACTTTGTAGCTGTGTATCCATGAGTGTCAGAGGCTGCCCAGGTGACTTGGTTATTCTCACACTCAAAAACCGACCACTTCTGGTGTTGGATTGGGCTGCTCAGGACCTTGTTGGGTTGGGTCTCTGAGGATGTGTTTCTTCAGCCTCCTTGGGCAGTGTCTGCCTGCATTTGACTACTCAAATTTTGGAAATTTCTGTTTTGATGCTGTAACCTAACTTGATGCAACCTTGTTGCTTCTGGTCTGTTTTCCCTGTTTCCCTTGGAGTGCAGCCTGGCTCATTCTTTAGGCACTCGCAGCCACCTGTCCCTTTAGATAGCTTAAAACTGTGAGTGATGTGAGCAGCCCATGCCTCCTCAAGTTAGCTTTTGCTCACCTGTTCTGAGGAAACCCATCTCTCAGGCCCTACCTGTGTGCCTTAGGTAGTAGATGGCAGACCAGGAACAAAAAGCAGTCTCCTGGAGAGGCTCTAGTGTGTTCCTGCTCATCTATGCCTTGAGCAAGTGCAGGCCTCTCTTGCTGGGGTTCACATCTGCCTCTCCTGCCCTGTGCTGTGCTCCTTCACCCTCAGGATGGTGACCAGGTCTGCACAGCAACTAATACTGAGGTCTTGGTGCCTTTTCTGTTTTTCCTTTCTCTCAGAGGGAGTGGTTTGCTTCAGGACAGACAGGCTTTAGTCACATCAGACTGGATTCTGCAGTGTAATATGATTATCCTGATTCACCTTGAGAATTTCCAGATCCATGATGAAATGAATTATGATGTTGCCTCAAGTTCTGAAATTTTTCCTCTTGCTTTCAAGGACTGTCTCCTTTAACCTCTTGCAATGTGTAGCTTTGTGCTTTAGACAAATGACTGTTCTTCCTCTCTTTCATAAAGCCTTGAGAAATGCTGAATGAGTGCTTTGATAGGAGCAAAGAGTTTCTCTAAAGAAGTAATGCCTAAAATGTGATGGTAGGACCTAGAAATGCCCTAAGCATGGATGATGGACTGACATAGTTAAATGAGTGACTAGGACGAAGAAAGACTTCTGGTCACATTCCCTTTTCAGTACTTTGCCATGCCTGAGCATATGTTGCAAATGGTGTTCATGGAGAAAGTAGAAATCTGTAATTTATTTATTTATTTATTTATTTATTTGATGAGTGCCTGAAGTTGATCTTGAGTCAAGGGAGGAATATCTTCTTTGGGATGAAGGGAAATCAGTGCCTATATAGTGAACTGCTCAGCCTTGACCCAAATATAGGTTATTCAGATCTCTAAACAAGAATTTGCTTAAAAAAAAACCCAACAAAACATCCCCAAGTGATAGTGTTTATGTAGGGTATCACTGTGCTACATTGTTTGACCATCTGCGATGTTTTCCCACAAGTATTTTTGTTAAGTCTTAAGTGTTATTTAGACTAAAGACTTCATATAATTTAGTATGTATTTTTAGTCTTTTACCTTTTAGAGCATAATTGGTTCAATTAAAACCATTAATGCCTGTGGTGTAATAGCATTTTATGGAATCACAGACTGGTGCTAGAAAGTACTGCCTATTAGAATTTTCTTCTATAAAAATATGCATGGCTTATTATATTTTACCAGACCATGCAACTGCCTCTGTAACCTACTGATTATGTAGTCTTTGGTGAAAGCTTTTTTTGAATAGTTGATTTGTAGAATAAACAAGAAAAATAATACCAATGCATAGCTTTAGTCTATGGCTTCAAAAAACACTGGTTTGTTGAGCTAGATAAAATGCTGCTGATAGTGCTTGGCCATATGAATGGGTTGACAGAGAGGGGTTCCATTCCTTCTGAAGTGTTGGTGAGTTGGCCAAGATGGGAACATGTACTCAGTGGCTTTTTGGCAGTAGCAATTACCAAGATGTCCTGTCTCTTGGCTCATATCTTTCTCCAAGTGTTCTTAGGTCCCTCAATTCTTACAAACAGGAAATACTTGCCACACTTCCATTTTTATCTCCCATTTTTTATCTGCTTAATAGTGTCAGTTTAATGCTGCTTTATGGTTCTGTCTTTTTAAATCTTTTTTGAAGATGAATACTGGTGGGTGCCTGACTGAGATATTGAAAATTAAGAGGTGTCTGGTGTGATTGGGCTGAGTAGGAAGGCAGCTGTTGGGGTCTAGAAAGTTTGGGAATTGCAGTTGAAAGGTGACTAAGCTAGAATCCTATTTTTAGATGAAGATGGAAAGGAGAAAAGGACTGGAGTGTGATCTGTCATAGAATTAGCGCAACTGTTATGTATCGTCAGAAAAACTGGATTTTGCTTTCCCATTTTACCTCATGCAGACTATTGTATTGGGTGGGCAGAACTAAATATTCATGAAAAACCATGTCATATATGGCTGTATTTTTGTTGGGTTTGGTGGCATCCTGTAAGTTCAGTGGACTTCTGTTGATTCTAGAACTCTGCCAATTTAATGGAATGTCTCCCTCTGCATTATCGTAGTCTCTAGCTCATGTGGGTTTGGATTACTAAACATGACAAGTGTGGTTGATTACCTCACTAATGACCTTAATTTTTAAGTGTGTGAGGAAGTAGTTAAATGGGCCAATGGACATCTAGCATATGTGTATCCTCGTCAAAAGATTCAAGTTGGAATTGTGTTAATAGCTGCCAGATTTATAAAAAAGCAAGGAAATAGAAGGATGAGGATATTGCTCTTTGTTAGCGGACCAGTTGCCTCTGTATAAAAATTAAAACTTGGTGTTCTGTGAAGAAATGAATTGGGGCCCCCTCAGCTCTGTTATGTAGTGTCAGCTTATCTGAGCATGTTGGATCGACTCTGAGAATTTGCCTGGAATTCTAGAACAATTTCTAATGTGACCAGGAATCTGATTACTGTTCCACTGCAATAGTGAGGAGAACCTTTGTCTTGTTGAATACTTCACGTTCAGGTATTTATGCATGTTTCTTTGCTACTTCAAAGCTGTAAAGAAGGCATTCTTGTGGAGGACTGTCTTAAACTGACATCCTGTCTCATGAAGATACCTTTTTCTCCCTGTTGAATTTCAATATTTATGTATAGACGCTTCTCTTTCAGGCTCTCTGTTACCTTTTATTTACTCCCAGTATCTAATCCTAAGTGTTCCTTTATTTTCTGCCTTCCACAAAAGATAGCTCTTTTTGGCTTGTGCAATGTCAGAGATCTAAAATTTCTCACTCATGCTTCCCTTTGCTTTGTACTTTCTGAAACTTTGTTTCATACAGTTATTCATCAGGTTAAAAAGAAAATGTCTTCAGGCAAAGTGTCTAGTGCAACAAGATCAGGTCTTTGTATTTAAAATGTTTAAAACATAAGTTTTCTTCTGGAAAAAAAGAATATTCAGCAAAAAAAAAGTTTCTACTGAAAATATCGCTGCCTCTTCCCCAAGTATCTGACAGATGTTCTTATAGCACCTCATGTTAAGAAATTGAAGACCAGTTGTTAGAGATGATTCCTGTTGATTCTACAAAGAATGTCTCCAAGATGCTGCTCTTGGAAGCACCTCATTAGTGAATGTTATCTGGGCATTATTTGCAATTAAAATTTAGCATAGGCTCTTGGTAAAATAGATGGTCTGAAGATCTTTCAAAGGACCCAGTTCAATTAGTTCTATTATGTGAACATGTTGAAAAAATTGTTCCATGAATCTGGGAAATTCAAAGGCTTGACTTATTTGAATTTATTATCTTGATGTACTTAACAAAGAGAGCCTTACTGACAGTTTTAGTCATTCAGCTGTGATTCCATTGACTGGTATTTCTTGGAGTTGGAGGTAGCTCTAATGCTTTGTTGGACACTCTCCTTTTCTCTTTGAAGCTCTTGTTCAGGCATGAGATACTTTCCTTCCTTTGTATCCTTGCTGCCCTGGTGTGTTGCTTTACCTCTGTTAGTGCTTAGCCTGTCTGCCTTTGTGCTTAGTGATGGAGAGAGAAAATATTTTCAAAGTGGATCATGAAGTTCTGGTAAAGGTGGGCCTACATTCTCCAGAGAAGGAATGCCACTGGTAAAAGGTTATGCCAAGTTCAGAAAAATGTAGCCTAGGTGAACAAAAGAAGTGCTGCTCAGTCACACAAACTTAACTGAGATGTGGTAGTTTCCATAGTTCATGGAATAAAAAATGAGTTTCAGCCCTTGTTGCCCTAACTGGTGTTGTGTTCATTGAATGAATTTGTGTTTCACAGTCTTCAAAGGGAGGTTGGGATCTGGATTCTCCCACTTACAAGTGCTTCAAATATGAGATGCCAAAGTAAGAATGCTGTCTTTTATGGTAGGAATAGAAATGTGGAGAAATCCTGCCAAAGTATTACATTAGGAGAGTGAGGATTTCAAGCTTATTAGTATTTGTTCTTTCATTTCTTCCACTCAAAACCAAACCCTTATTTCAGTCAAGAAAAGGCCTCTGAAAGTGTGAATAAGTTGTCATACATAAACAGGCTACATGGATCTTGAAGGGTGACTGCTAATCTGTGGGATTGTAAGATAATTACATCTCTGTTTCTGGGCATTGGTTAGGGTCTGATCTTCCTTTGTTCTCCTCCTTCTCTTCAAGAGGGAGCTTCTAGAGAAGGTTATTTAGGAGACATTGCCTTGGGACAAGTGAAAAATAAACTTTATGCTGATCACAGATGTACGCAGTTTATTACAGTTAGTTTGGGGACTTTTTTTTTATAATTATTATTGAGAAAACAATGTATTAGATGGTGGCTAAACTGTGCCAACTGTGTGTGGGTCCGGCCTCTGGTTTGAGGGCACTGTCTTTTTCCTAATGTGTCCCCGAGAGACAGGCTACATTTATGTACCTCCAGGCATTCCCTATAGTCACATGTGAATGCATTGTCATCATCAGATCCAAGTTTTTGGCTGTGTAAGCATTTGATAAGATGATTCAGAAGAAAGGCAGGAGGGCCAGGGGGAATTGTCTGAAAGACTCTTATTAAAATCATGCTGAGTTACTGTGTGTTGTAAATGAAAACATGCTGCACTACCACAACTGCTTGGAAATTGCCCATCTAGAATGTATTCACTGCATGAACATAAGAGTCAGCAGCTCATTTTAGCAGCTTTAGGGGGCATGCTGATTGTACAGTACCTGCTATCCCAGGGAAAAAAAAAAAAAAGAGTTTAATACATTCTGTCTTGTGTATCAGGTATGATAGTGATTGGCAATGTGTAAGGTCGTACATAAATGCTTTCTTGTCTAAGAAAAAAAAAGGAATTTTCATCACAAGAAATTATGTCTCTATGATCACTTTCAGCAAGATTTAATGTTACCTGAATAAACACTTCTTTCTTAAAAATGCTACTCCTTTAGGAAATTGTTGAAGCTTTATAGAAATAGGTTTGGTTGCCAGCTTTTTTGAGGAAATTTGGGCTGTATGTAAATACTTGCACAATAGGTTTGTATTGTTACACAAACAGTAGTGATGACTCCATAGAAGCATTTGTGACATAGCAGATGTGATGGTTTGGGACAGGAGCTGCTACAGGGGCTCTCCAGTGCTTAGAGCTAAAATCTCTTTTTGAGAAGTAGAAATTAGAGAGCAGTCTTTCCACTTGGTACATCAATGTAAGACTTAAGGCAAATAAATGCTTTGTGTTGGTTCTCAAATCCTTTCTTGGCCATCCCATCTCAGTATTTTGATGGGATTTGTCACCTTGTCTTATCTCCTGTATCCCACCCTTCTGCAGTTGTCCTGCTCACTCCCTGAAAACCTATAACATCCCGAAGAGAAATACAGAAGGAATGAGGGAAAATCCCTCCTTGGTAAGAAAGGAAGGAAAAGAGCTGAAAAAAGACAAACTTTACAACTTCTGGGGCTGTTCAGACTACAGCTTCTTTTGAGAATGTTAAAGCAGTGGAGAACAAGGTAAAGCTTCTGCATGCTGAATGAACCAGGTGATTTAAATCTACTGTCTGAACAACTAAATCCTGTCTCTCAGTTGGTGTGAACTCCCAAGCTTTAACTTAATCTTTGGAAAGCTCATGGATCATCATATCTTTCAAGTTGAATAGATGGATATTGTTTTTAATCAAATATTTCACTCTGGGAAGTAAACTGTACGTGTCTAGTTCTGCCAATGGCATGGCCTCTCTGAACATGTATGTGAGGTTTTGTTTCAGTGAAACATAGTCTGTTGGAAAAAGTTTTTCATTTCCCTTTCAATAGGGATCAGATATCTTCTGTACATTTATTGTCACTTAAAGAGGAAGTTATTTTGAAAAATACAGCTTAAAAATAGATCATTGTCAGAATATCATTAAATCTTTCATCTTGCAAGTAAAGTGGTGGCTGTACTATCTTCTTCCTTTGGCTCAGCCTTATGAGGCTTAAATAATTTACAATTTGCCCATGTTCTTTTTAGTTAGGGTGCTCTTTGTCTCTGTGCTTCTGTTTTTCTTCAGCGCTTGGCTACTTTCTTGGTGCTGGTTATCAATTGTTTTGAGCAACAACAGGTGCTTTTGGGTTACTGCACTAATTTCAGCATGTAGCACGAGTAGAAAAATAATCTTCTCATTGGCATGCCCCAAAGTGGTGGGAGAGAGGCTGCAGCAAAGCATAGCATTTAGGTTACACACCTTGGTCTGTGTCCATTGTCTAAGCAGCTTTTCCCCTTTCTTGGAGAAAGCAAATCCAAAGAGGCGTTGCTGGCTGCTTTGTCAGGCAGTGAGGGGGAAAGTCTAAAGTGATAAAGGGATTAAAAAGGTCACTTGAGGAAGGAGTTTGGTACTGGTAAGTGTATCAGAAAGGTCTGTGCTTTAACTCTATCCTCCCTGCCCACCCCCAAACTCAAACCTCTGCTGCTAAAAATGGGGAGGAATTGGATCCCTAAAGCTGTGTTTGGTCTGTGTAAAATTCAAGGTAGTTGTGTCTTAGCTTTTAGTGGTGTAAAGTTTGTTTTGAGTGTGAATGCTAGTTTTTTTTCCTGTACAGCCTTTTATGTATTTTCCCCAAAGACCATAAAAATATTAATTGCACTTTATGTGCATAATGCATAAGTGTATATAGACACAGCCTTTTTGAGGAGTTTTAGCTGGTCTGTGAGTAAATTCAGCCTCCACTAAAGTTCATTAGCAGGTGCAGCTATGCCTTATAGAATTCATTGACCTAATCTATCCTGCATTTGTTACAAATTTTCTAATAAGAGTTCCTTAATGCCTAATTTTATAAACATCTGAAAGGTTTTTTCAAAATATTGCTGCTTTATTTTAATCCTGTTTACAGCAATTGAAAAGTATTTAAGGAAAAAAATCAGGCTGTAACAGTCTTTTCTTTAAATAGCAGATTACTATTAAAAACTCTGCTTGCTATTGCAGTATAATTTGAATGTGATTACAGTGATTAGTTCTTTCAGACAAAAATCTATAAATAAGTGTTAGCATTTAGAGATATTTGCCAAACTTCTTTGCATTTTCTTTGTTTCATCAAAAATTTTGGATAGAAGAGCTTTTTTTCTATTTGTTTCTTGTCCTAAAATAAATATTTGAGTTCATAAATCAGATTATTTGCTGTTTCACTTGAACACTGTAAATTCATGTAGTTAAAAACACTTCAAAGCTGAAGACTTCCTCTTCATCTCCCTCCTGTGCCCTCAGTTTTAGATGCCACAGTTGATGTGTATGTAGGCAAATTAGAACTTTCCTCAAAAATTCAAAACTCTAATAATCGCTATGGTGCTTTTTTTTTTCTCTTTTTGAGGAAGAGTCCTTGGATCATAATATCACTGTCTAAGCAAGTAATGTATGAAATATATGCTGTTTTCATGTTGCTGTGGTAGACTATGGTTGAAAAGTCCAAGTTTGCAGGAGGCAAGATCTGGGAGTGGTTACAGAAGTTTGCTGCCAGGCTTAATGTTGCCATGTACTGATACTATGTGGGCGCATTTTGCTTTGCTGCTTGGATATAAATCCCACCCCTCTATCCTCAGGGAATGAATGCTGATATATCTTTTCTCTGACTTGCAGGTATTTTGTTCCAGAGATAGATGTGAGCATGTTTTAAGACTGAGGATGGCACATAAGCTAGTTTAAAATTCACTTTGTCCTCATGGTCAGGCAGTGGTTGCTACTCAGGTGAACCTTCAAGCTGCTCAAGCCTTAAGAACAACTCCAAACAGAGCAGGTGTCACCAGCTCCTGTTCTGCAAGACTCCCAGTACAGTGGGTTTCAACAGATTTCATGCATGTATTGCTTAAACTTAAACCCTTTCTGGTAACTTTTTTACCTGGATAATAAAAAGACAAGGCTTTTAAATGACAATGAAAGATGGTCTATAAATCTGGTTGTTCAAAAATATGCTTTTTCTTCTTAGGAAAGCAATCTCCTGCGTCTTCCATGAACTGATAATAGGGTGAAAAAGTGTTCATAGTACTGAAGTTAACCTAGTCCTTTACACCTTTAATTGGTAGAAAGTGTCTGTGGGTTCCAAATGAGAAAAAATTAATATGTTCAGTTTGTGCTTAGAGATGTGTGTATTTCCACTACAGGTTGTGAATTTGGGAAGGACAGGAAAAGCTTTACTAAAAAGATTAGGTGGCTAAATAAAACTAATGATCATTTTCACTTGAAATTTTATTAAATTTGGACTGAAATAGGGCTTGGATGTCAACTATTTTAGCAGAGCCAGTAAAGCAGGAATGTTGTTACCGCACACTAACAATGACTGGATTAAAGTGTCTTTGCATTGTGAATAGATTCTCTTCTGGACCATGAAGTTATGGCCTGAGTATTACAAGATAACAAACAATGTCTTTGAGTGTGACTATCAGGCATTCTGCATTTTGGCCAAGCGATTTGGCTTTTTGCTTAGCAGTAAATAGTATAAAAAATGACATAAACAGACTTTCTTTACAGCAGAAGAACTACTTCATCTGAATTGGGGGCCTTTGAGTAAGGCATGACCTTCCCTAATATCATAAATAATATATTACCATCAAAGTAGACATTGGACTGAGCTTTCAGCAGCAGTCAGGGTTGACTTGAGTGATTTCTAGCTTAAAATGGAGGTAGATGTAAGTGGCAATTATGTCCATTAAGTGTTATTGTAGGCCACTTTGACCATAATGCCTTCTGACAGAAACAGCTCCCAAGCCCTACAGATGCAGGAAATGCCAAGTCTGTCAAGATCTGATGCTTTTCCAGGTGTCTCACTGAACACCTTGTTTGTCCTTATGCAGTGAAGATCAGCATAGTTTGCTGCAAACCCAGTACCTATCAATTACTGTTATTCAGTTTTACAGTGTTTCCTCAAAAATGGGTAGTTCTGGAGTGTAGGTTGGATAATAATTGCACTCCTTCACAGGGAAACCGAAAGAGTTACTGAAGTAGAAAGTCCAGAGGAAGTAATAAATGTCCACAAAAAGACATTATCAATATAGTGTACAATATTGACACAGTTTAGGGTGTAAAAGCATGCTTTTCATAATACAAATTATTGCTGGTGCCCAGTCCAACTCTGTTAAAAAAAACTGTATTGATGAATACCTTCATCTAATGGTATACCCACTAAGGACTTTTGCAGCCATAAGGACATTGCTTACCAGCAGTGAATGCCAATACACTGGCAAGCATTTTTAATGGAAACCTGGTTTTAAAACAGCAGTTTTTCACATTTGGAAGGGTTAGAAGCAGCTCCTGGGTACACTTGCATAATTCCTTTAGATGGTGTTGGGGCTGACTGAAATACAAGGTGTCTGACACCATATTTGTGCAACTTGTGGACTTTACCAAGGGGTAATAGATTGAACTTCAGGTATTTGACTCCACTGATTTCTGTGGGTTATCAGTTTCAAAGGCTGCTCTGGGTATTGTTGACTCTTGTCAGCAGCCTCTGTATGTAATTGCTTGTTTAAATAACTGTAAAAATGCCACTGAGATTTCTCCACAGATAGGTTTTTATTAAATGCTTCATGACATTTGTATAATACAAGCCATGCTTAGTCTGTGTGAAGGAAAGCAGTATAATAGTAGTAAACTGTGGTGGTTTTTGTATTTTTTTTGACATTTTTTCTGAACTAAGGTTTGTCTGTCCAGTCTTTGCTTGTTCAAAAGAACAGATGTGCTAAGTGTATCAATATTTTTTTTTGTGTGTATGCTGTTCTCTTATTCTGTTTCTTAAGTTTATCTTGATTCTCTTTCCTAGGCTGTGTGGATTGTCTGCCAGGAACTGTAAGCAATTCAGGGATTTGTCAGAAGGGAGAAGGCTTTTAGCCTCTTGAACCTTTTCTGGCATTCATTCTGTCAATATTATTCCATGATAGGTGTCATACACCATGGTGCTTACAGTCATATCTGTTACAATGTTGTTAAATACAGGCAATGCATAGATATTGTAGTCTTGAACAGGTATATGTCTTATCCTTTGGTTTTCCATGAATTGCCACAGTGATGATGAATAGTTGAGAAAAAACCAGAAAAATAAAGACCAGAAGTAGCTTGGGCTGTGTTTTGGTGTTTGAGGGGATTTTTTTTTTTTTTTTTTTTTGGTAGCATTACTCCTGGTATTTTCAGTGAGTGTTACTAGTTAGAGCAAGATAAGACAGATCTGTATCAGACAAACAATGGTACAAAACCTTAAAATTCCTAAATTAACTTGTTTACCACCTTTTTGGAGTGGTTGGAAGCTGACACTTGCTTCTTCCCAGCACAAAGAAACATAATTTTGATCTGATGGCTCCAAACCATAGATTTGATATTTCTGATCATGCAAAAGCATAAGTGATGAGTAGGAGAAGAATGAGGAAAAGTTGTTGTTTTTGTTTTTGGTTTTTTTTTTAATAATTCTTGTGGCAAGGAAACATAACAGAAAAGTAGGCATAAACAGTAATTTGTGGCTGTTTTATGAATGTCTTACTTTTAGGTGGTGTATTCCCACAAAATTTTTATTTTTTATATATAAAAATATATTATTTTAACCTAGAAGATTTTTTTTAATTTCTGTCTGCAGTAGATTAGCTTTCTGAATCTATTTTGCTGAAATTTTTGATTCTCAAATGTCAGTGTAAAGAAAGTACTCCATCCCCTGCAGTTTGTAATTACTTTCCTGGCTTTCTAAAGCTTTGTGCAGAATAGGTTGACCAAGACTGAGGTTGCATGAACAGCTCTGTTGGAGAAGATAGGAAGGAGTTGAAAAGTGCCAGTTGAGAGTTCTCTGGGTCTTGCTGTGCTTCATCAAGGTGGAGTTCCTGCTGTGGTTTGCTTTCCCCTTCAGAAGACAAGAGGCATTGTAGAAACTTCAAAATTCAGTGGGGTATGAGCTTTTACCTGGTAGAAATCTAATGGCCTGTAAGATGTAAAGAGACATCTAGAAAACAGTAGAGATGGCAGTGCTGTTGAACATGTGCTTTGGCAATGAATGCATCATTTCCCAGACTAAAAGCTTTGGCTTAAGATTTTTTTCCTTGCTGTTTCTATTGATACTCTTTCATCAAGTGATCCACTTGTGAATTATGAAAGGAGCCATGAGGAGATTGAAGCAAAGAGAAAAATGTGATCTTGACAGATGGACTCAGGAAAGGTTCCTTTGTGATGTGGATAAAGTGGGGAGGTTTTACAGTGATCTAGCCAAATACAGATTACATGTATGACCTTAATTAAATGACAGAGCTATTGACTAACCAATATTAAAATTGTGTATTTTACAATAAAGCAAGCAAGCTAGTCTGTTACAGTTGCAGTGTAGGATATCAGATTATAAATTTAGTGTTTCAAGACTCATATTGACTTGGAAGTCTGGATAGCTGCAGGTGACATGATGAGGATAAAATATTAGGGTACAGTTGCACATACTACCATAAGATTCAAATATACTTTGCTTATATCATTTGTAATATAGCCAAAGCAAATTTGGGACTGGATGAATGCAGGGCTATTTCATATACTCACATGTATATTTCATACACTCACATTTCATACACAAAATGGCTACTGTAATTTAAACTTGAATTCCTGTCTTATCTAATAACTACACTCTGCAATTTTTAAAAACTTTCATTGCCTCAACAAAAATAAAATTAAAGGATGTGGGTGGTTTTGCCAAGGTAAACGTGGGAGCAGAAATAAGAAAATGGGAAATGGAGATTTGCAGACAGGCTCCCAAGGTTGTCACAAAAGCCTGGGTTACATCTGTTTCAGAAAGTGTCCATACTCTGCTGTGTTCTGTGTTCCAGCTGTGAAGGGGAGGTGTGTGGTATGGAAGTTGTCTGAGTGGGGTTTTTAAATAATTGTTAGGGTGGTCATAAGCTGACTGGAGCGAACAGGTTGTAATTGCAACCTGTAGTGTTGCTTTTTGTGATGGTTATTGTAGTGACATGGTAATTGTAGATCACATGAAATCTCAATAACTTTTGTGGTAGATTATTGCTTCTGCCTGCTAGTTCCTTTGTGCTCTGCTGTGATAGCTGACAAGGGAGATGGCCAAATGCAGGGAGCTTAAATAATTGCATCATTGTATCATGTGTCTACATGAGCAAGATGGCTATCAACCTTCAGGTGAAATAATGGTATATTTCAGTGTAAGTCTTCACTAAGTCTTGGTGTTCTGATATCCTGAGTAGATACCACAAGGCAATTTTTATTAGTAGATAGAATCATATAAGTGTTTTTTTTTAAATTTTTGGAAATACAGGTAACTGTCAAATCTTATGAAAATAGCTTCTGCATTATTCATGATCCAATTTGCATTGGATATGATCATGTCAGTACTCCAGGGAATGCTGTATATTATGGGAAATGTTTGTACCCAAAACCCAGCCAAACAAAAATCATGTCATCATACTGATGTCTTCAGTTTTAGCTTGTGTATTTTCCAGATTCTGTACTGCATTGGTATATAACTCTGAACTTCATATAAAGTGTTAGCAAGTTTTCCTCACAGTTTATACAAAACAATCCTTTTCCAGCCCAAGAACCAAGGTCACCTTTGCAACTTAAGGCCCAAAAAGTACAAACAACAGCAAATTGAGGAGAGCAATCTGGGAGGATGGGAATTCATAACCTGAAGCTGTAATTGGACAATTAACCCCAATATGTAAATGGACCAAAACCTATAAAAGAGTGAAACGTGTAACCTGTTGTCCATCTTGGGTGTAGCCCTGGCCAGGCTCCTGTACTGCCCAAGGAGTATCCTTTGAAGGCCTTTTTAATAAATACCTACTTTACTCCTTTAAAACTCTCTAGCCTCTGTTCTGGGCAGCCTCTCAAGGCATAAATACATTTCTGACAATGCACAACCCTTGTGAATATTGCAAAAGTATCTTGAATTCAAGTATTATGGAAGGGTAAAATATACAGACTTTGTGTTTTCAGATCTTAAATACTTGCATCACATCTTCTGTTTGTTCTTTTGCCTGCCATGATAACAATTTCCTTGTAAACCTTTATTGTGTTCTTTTTACACAGGGAGCAATCTGGAATAAGTATTGTGGGTGTGCAAGCCAGCACTTCATGGTCTTTGAGAAGTTTGGGATTCTGAGGCTGAAAATACAAATCTTTCTTTTGAAAAAATACATAGTAGTTGGATTAATTTACAAGGTAGTAGAGGGAATTCACTCCAGAGCATTAATTACAAAAGAGAAATATTTCAGAAATGTGGAAATTTGATAGCCAAAAACCTTAGTACTTGGTAGTAATCTAGAACAGAATTTTTTTCTCCATAATGTCTATGGTGTATCTGTGTTGTAAATGTCCAGAATAAAATTACTTGTGGAACAAAATCTGTCTGATTCTGTCATTGTTATATGTTGTATTAACAGTGAAATATGCTACATGCTACTGAAGCTCTTCATGCAAACTCATGAACACTCACAGGTGACCTCAGGACTAAGGGAGTAGAGGATATTGTCAGTTTGTGTGGAGGTGGTGGCATAGAATCATACAAGTCAAAAATAAAGGAGATTACAAGTTCAAACAAAAATTGTGGCAGCATTTGTTCTTTAGTCTTCAAAATTGATAATTAAATGGGATTACTTGGCTACACAACTCTGTTCAAGGTGTATTATTCATGGATTTGATGGGGGCATACTGTGCCTGTGTATTTTCTGTGACTTTTTGGGAGTGCTGTTTTGTGGTTTTGTTTGGGGTTTTTTTTTTTTTTTTCCTTTCTGAATTTCTGTGTGAACTGTCCAAGGAGTGAGCATTTTCTGAACTCTAGCAGTAAGCAAAGTTTGAATTCACTAAATGGCCCTAAAATAGCTGTCCTTGATGCAAGTTAAACTTAGTATTAGGTTTTTTTGTTTCTGGGGGAACGAGCAAAATAGGAAATCCATAATTAAGTAGCTGAGATAGTTTCTGTTGCATTCACCCCCATAACTGCTGCTTTCCCATCACCCTCCCACCAAAACCCAACCAATCAGTAACAAAAAACCCCAACAAATAAAACCCCCCATAAAACCCTTTGGCAACAAGTTGCTACTTGAAATTTATTCTTAAAGGAAAAATGGAAGGTGCCTGACATTGAAATTTGGTCTAGAAAGCTAGCTGACCAGCAATGAGACAAGATTTAGTTTTTAAGTTTAGGCCTTTCATTCTGTTTGTTTTAGTAAAAGTTTACCATATCATGTTTATTGTCATTCATGTTTGCTGCCATCTGTCTGTGCCAAAATACATACTTTGAAAGTGCTTACCTGTTTTGCTCAATAATTTCATATGTAAATAATGTGCTAATTAAAGAACAGCTTTTCTCTGCAAGATACCTTAAACTTTTTACAGAGTGGGTTTTGTTTTCATAGGTTTGTTTTGGGTTTTTTTTTTTTTTGTTTGTGTGTTTTGTGGGTTTTTTTGTTTTTGTTTTTTTGGGGTTTTTTTTGTTTTTTTTTGTTTTTTTGTTTTTTGTTTGTTTGTTTTTTTCCTGTGTGTCTTGGCTATGTGTGAGCTATTTGAAATGTCAGATTCATAAAATTGTGTCATGGACACTTTGACTTGTTTGGAGACCTATATGGAGAAAAGTCACCCTGTTACTCAGGGAGTTCACAGTCTGCCTTTGCTCCAAACTGAGGTGAAGGGGAGGAGGAAAATTTTTGTCAAAAAGGTGAGTTATGGGCAAAGAACAGGTCAGGGCCTGGCTGTGGGCCCCTCCTTTTTGCTTGTCCTGGGCTTGGAAAGTGCTGGGAGCCCCAGGAACTAAGTGGGAGAGCTGATGGGGAAGCTGAGTAGATGCTGTGTGCTGTTAAAGGGTCTAATGGAACAGTTGTATCATGTGTGCAAGTTGAGATCTGTGTTGAAGAACAGATGTGAGCCTCCCCCAAAGTCAAGTGTTACACATGAGTGCAGTGCAGTTCTAGGAATTCTTTTAATACTGGAAAGAGGGATGAACTGCTGGTTTGGACTCCTTAATACTGTCCAGATCACTTTTTGCTCATATTGTTCATTACATATACTGACTATGCCTTCATGAATCTAGTTTTTGTGGATTTTACCTCAGTAACCAACCTGGAAATTTATGCTTGCTTAGGAATAATTGATAAACTTAGGAAACTTCTCTTAGGAAGCTGTCTGGCAAGTTGAAAATTTCTTTTTTATTTTTTCAGCTGTAATCATCCTAAAATCATCAGGTGGTTTGGGTTGGAAAGACCTTAAAAATCATGCAATTCCAACCCCATTGCCATGCACAGGGTTACCTATCAGTGCAGGTAAAGTAAAAAAGAACATTTAAATTCAAACCCTGCTTATTGTTCTTCTCCTCACATGATATGTAATGTACATCTTGTGCTGGAAACCTTAAAGGGGCTTTTGGTCCGTGTAGGACATGAAGTGTAACTGCATGGGCTGTGTGATGATTTGGATTTGGGAGAGAGGCTGTGGTTCTGGGCTGTGTTTGCATGTCTGACCTGTACTAAAGGACTGTGAGGGAGAAGAGGCTTTCTGCCAGTCTCTTGTCTGTCTGGTGTGTTGCTGGAAGCTTTTAGTCATAAGCAGATGCAAATGTATTGTGCAGTGTGATACATTGGGACAGCACACCAGGGCTTTTGAACAAAGATGTCTGTAAGCTTCATCACACAATCACCCACTCTGTGGCTTAACATTTAAAAGTAATTAAGAGTTCATTTAGTGTGCACATTCTTAAAGGCACTAAATGCTCATCTCAAAAAAAAAAGTGAGCATAATTATGAATTTTTCTGAGAGTAAATGAATGATGGAATACAAGAGTTGTCTTCCTTCAGATTTAAAACTAAGGGAGGTACGTATTAACAGCTCTTTGCTCTGCAAGAGGCTGCAGGATGTGTGGCATTACACTAATTCTAGACATCACACTGCAATGAACTAAACTGTCTGACTCCCTCCTTGGTGATGTAGAGGTATGTTTTGTCCTTTATAAAGGAAGACAGATGCTCAACTACTTTCAAGGTAGTAGCTGGGCTGTTTTTTCCATGATTTTGTGTGTTTTAGCCCTGTGGAATTCTTGTGTGCACAGATACAGATAAACAAAGAAAATTAATGGAAGCTTTGGGGAGGTGTATGTGATTGCCAGTAATCCAAGATATATTAGAATGCTTTGGCATTTGCAGTGCTTGTAGTATTTCTGTCATGATCTCCATTGTTGGTTTTATATATCTTACTTCTTTATGGTGTTTTTTAATTATTTTTTTAAGCAGAACTGTCTGGCAACAGTAGATGTGAAGTACTAAATGTTAAGAAAATTCTGGCTGAAGGGGGCCTCTCAGTGCTGTTTGTGTCTCAGCCTCCTGCTCAGGACTGGGTCAATGTTGATTTGGGACTGGATTGTTCAGGATTTTGTTTTTTTGTATGAGATTCTGCACCCTCTCTGGGGCCTTGGTCCTAAGAGAATATTTTTCTTCTCTATAGTTGGCACCCTGTCAATTTTTGCATATGTTTTACTTGCAAATCTTTCATCAGTTCAGATGATAATTGAAAAAGGCTTCTAACTGGCAGGGCACAAACTGTGTGTTAGGAGGGAAAGGAGATGATGCTGTAGATGGTAGTATGGGTAGCTTTGTAAATCTGAATGTGAGTTCAAGCTCTCCAAGAGCAGAAGGAAAAGTTTAAGTATGGCTTTTTAGGAGGGTTATATACAGTTTACAGGTTATATATTTATTTCTGGGCTAATAAATAGCCAATTTACTCTGATGTAAATAATAAAATGTGATGAAAAATTAAACACATTAATTCTTTGCATAGCTAACAATACTGTTTTTCTTCCTTGATGCCTTGAAAGTACTGGTATTATTATTACCAGCTTTATTCTTCATATGTAGCTCACAAATGAAGAGGTTAATTTCCTAAAAAAACTCTGAATATTTGAAGTTTTGGCTCATGGTTTTTCTGCTTTGTTATTCCCTTGTGCTGGTGCAAATCAAGTTGACCTCAAATAAGGGGGTTGTGCTGACTGAAGCTTTGGGACTAACCTGTTGTCCTGCTTGGCTTCAGCTTGTAGGTTTTTCTTTGGCAGCTGTCCAGGCTGGAGATTGGAACTAGTAGTATTTTCTAGGCTTAGTTCCAATAAAGGAGATATTACTTTTATGTTCTGTTATATGAGTTTCAGGTGGGAGAAGGGATGTAAACAGTCAGATTTGCGGATAATCATACACATACTTAAATTTTTCAATCAAGACTAGGGTGCACTGCTTTTTCTATTTTGTACTTTATAGATAGATACTCTAAAATACAACTTTTCAAGCAGGTCAGCCAATGCAAATTGTCTACATTCCTTTATAAAGAGGAAAAAAATACACTAAGTAGTCATAAGAATGTCGTAATGAGTGGAAAAATATTAAAAAGGAAATTCTGTTCAACATATAATCCATTACTATGTTCAACCTATTTACTGTTTAAGCTTATCCATCTGTAGTGAGTGCTTAGTAATATTCATTTTTTACAAAAAAGGTTTTGTATAAGCAAAGCTTATTTCAAAATTTTATATGAAATAGTTCTAACTTAAGTAGTTGTTTTAGAAGGTGCATATAGTCTTAAGCAGAGATGAATCTGAAATTGCAGAAAAACAATTTTATCAACTTAGTAAATAAATTGTTCATCTTCTATTTTTTAACTCCTTATATTAGACAAGGATTTGTTCCTTGATCTCTGATGTTTTCCCAGTAGTACTTCGTATTAAGACTAGTTACACCTGCATGTGCAGTGTATCAGGGTGACTAACCCTGGCAATACCAGACTTTCTAAGTTTGTAGTTCTGCTTTTAATTACTGCAAGTGATTTTCTCTGTGTCCCAAGTTGCCTTATCACTTCAGATATTTAGAATTCTCCTGTAAACTTCACTGTCTTGATGTGCCTTGAGTTATTAAGAGATTTGAGTCTTGCATAGTAACGAAGCACTAGTGAAAACTCTCCCCTGTCTTTTGTTTGCAGTTTTCTTTAGTCGTAGCAATTCAAAACTTAAATCATAAGTTTTCTAACGTTGTGACAGATAAGTCACATTGTAGACAAGACTCATGTGCTTGGAAGCTGCAAAGTAAATAATGTCTAAAATTATTGGGCTCTCCCCAACATGCAATACAGCTACAATCCCATCAGAAGGGAGATGTCTTGGAAGTTATGTCATATGTACTTAGGAGCTTAAATCATGTGGAAGGGGCTGTGTGAGATGAATCCAACAGCTGCTGGGCAGTGTTTTTTTCTGCAGTTACATGCTTAACGGATTTATGTGATGCAGCCAATCATACAGTTTTAGTCAGATTAAGGATTATGTCAAAGACATTCAGTACCTTCATGTTTCACAAGAATAGCCAGACTATGTAAAATCTGAAGTCTTCTGTAATAGGTTAAAATATTCCGTGTAACAACTTGGAGGATCTGGTGTTTACCTTTTTTGGATGATACAAACTAGTTAATGACTATTTCTTATCTTGGTATTCATTCTAACTGAAGTCTGGAAAAAAACCCAGTATTTGGATTGCATCATGAAAATGCTTGGCTGTGAATGACATAAACTGTTATATAAACTATTAACAGTAGCCCTTAGCAACAATACTTGCTTTTTGCTTACTTGTCTTCTGTGGGAATAGACTTGATTGCCTGGGACTAGTTAGAGACATTTCTCAAGTACACAAGTTCTAATTATACTTCTAGTACATTGACAGTAAATTATGAAGACTTGGCACTGTGGACTGTATAAATGTTTGAGTGCTTGGCTTCCCTTGTTGGTTCTGTCTGCAGTGAAAGGAGTTAAGAATTAAATTCAGGAAAAAATGTGCTGTGGAGCCACTGTGGTGCCTCTGCTGAGGTGACCAGAGCTGATGTGATAATGGTGTTCCTCCCCCCACCCCAAATATCCCAGATCTTATTTTCCGATCACTAGAGGTGACTTTATCTCCCTTAAAACATTCTTGTCTACAGGCTGCTTTTCCCAGGCATTACAGGAGCCCAGCAAGCAGAGCAGGCGTGCTGGGGGAGTTGAATGTGTGCTTGGTGTGAACAGCCCCCACAGCTCTTAAGCCTGCAGAGACAACACTCCCTGATCAGAGCAGTGATGGCTGATCAAAGCTGGCATAGTGATCAGTAATAAAAGCAATAGTCCTTCCTTCTCATTCCATGTTTAATGCTTGTTTTTCTAGCCACTGTGTAAAAATCTCATGCAGGCTTTTCTCTCCTGGAGTACTCTGAAGTGTTGTTTGTTATGATAAAATACAGAGGTAAATGAAAAGTGGAGGATGACAAATACTTAAAGGCCAGGAAGAAACCTACAGTGTCAGGATACTTGTGTGCGTGACAGAAGGATTGAGAGTATTTGTGCATGACAAAAAGAAAACAAATCTTGTCTTTTAAATGATACAGGAGTACATGCACATTCTAAAACTAATAGCATGTGAGGGGTTATTTAATTAAGTGGAATACTGTAGGTTTATGGAGAGGAAAATTGTTACAGGGAGAAAGGTTCGGAGAGGCAGTAAAGAAGCCAGGTGTTGCTATAGGTACATTTTCTCAAACCATCTTTTTGACAGTCTCTTAAGATGGCTGTCCATTTAAATCTGCTTCTAGTTTGACAAAGAAACAGCCCTTTAGTAAGAGGAGATGTGTTTGTTTGATATATTTATCAGGGATGAGAATTTTTATTTAAGTTTCTAACATATCTTTCAAATAATGACCGATACAATAGTTTGAATATACAAGATGTTGATCTGATCCATGATATCATGACTTTGTTTTTAAGTTCTGGAGCATATTTTTAAGGGAGGTGAAATAAGACTTTTGAAAATGAGCAATGAAGCTGTAACTAGTGCATGCTGGGCAGTTTTCTGTCAGGGAATTCAAATAACAATTCTTACTCCATGTTTCTGCCGAAGTGGTATGAGTGGCAAAGGTACTGAGGTGTTTTATTTCAAATAAATTGGGAGTTCTGAGTTAAAAGACAGTAGACAAATAAAACTTGTTTGGTAGGCAAATAAAACTTTCAGTTTTAATTTCTTGTGAATTTATTTAGAAAGATAAGTCCTTGGCCTCTTGTTGAGCTTCATTTATTGCAGTTAATGTTACTTGCAGCTTTTCAATATGGAAGTCAAATGAATGCAGCAGACTTGAAATCCAAGGGTGAAAAGAAACCCATGTCCTCTTATGTTTGCTGCTGTAGCAAGCTAATAAAAAACCCAAACCCACAATATACAAACCATCTTTAAAACAAAATTAAAGGGTTACTGATGTTATTTTGTTACTGTGCAGGGCTTTTGCAGCCCATAGGAGGTGTGTGAGCTGAGCTGCGTCTCAATGCACAAATAAATGTTTTAGAAATGGTACCAACTGGTGCTTCCAGGTTACTGATGTCCTGCAACAATCAAAAGCACTTGACCACCAAGAGGGGAATTACAAATTATTTTTACAAAAATTCTGTTTTTTCCCTGAAGTCACTTGCACACCTGCTTTGTTTTGATTGCAGCTTTGTAGTAGTGCTATAGCAATCCCTGATTCATTCCCCCAAACTAGACCTTGATTTCTGCTAACACTTAGCAATACCTAGCAGTGGAATCAAATGGGGATTGATAATGGGGATTGTTGTTTACAGCTTCATTAAAATGAATTCTGGTAAATAAAACATCTGAGTTCTTTCCAGATTAAGGTGCTTTTAAAGCATTTGTTGATACGATGAGTAGAAAGAGTTTTGAATGTTCCACTAATAAATACATGCTTAGAAAAAGAACAATAAGCTGCTTTTAGCATGGGGAGAAAAATCTATCTTTGGTTTCCAGTTAAATGGTACTGAATAAAAAAAAGAATTCGTGAACTTATACTAAAAATGCATTTGTAAACCAGATGAATTTTTGACTCAGTTGTGTCCATATTACAAACAAATTAATAATTATATTGTTCCTTTAGGTTACCCGTGAATGTGATTAATGCTCAGTGTTACATTTTCTTGTGTTTTGGCAATATGGAAACCTGGTTGTTTAGCAAGAACACAAGTTCAAATTAAAGCAATAAATCAGAGTTAGTGAGGTAGGGTGTGCAGCGTGCCCCACTCCTCAACAGTCGCTGAGGGAGGGCAGTGCCTTGTCCCACTACTTTTGGCAGCAAGAGCCTCTTTATCAGCTCCTGTCGTTCCAGTCACGCTTGTGTTCACGTCTTTGCTACATGCTCTGCTGATTACCTTGGAAAAGGGCAATGCTGTAACTGTTCAACTGACCTTTCAGTTTATTTTCTCTTGTGTAATATGAAACATGAGCTAATGCAGCCTTAGTCTACTGATTTTGAGAAAATCTGTCGCTGCATTTCTGCAGTTTTCTGCTCAGATGTGATGGGGTTTCTCTGTAGTTACATTAATTCCAGAAACTCCATCAACTTCAGATATCATCACAACAGTGAAGCAAATTATTGTAGCTAAAAAAAGGGGACTTTAGTGTACAATTCATGCATAAGAAAGACTGCTTAGCAGAGGAATAGTGAGACAATGGCTATTAAATTAAGAAACCTTATACCTAAATAAGTGAAGTGTGCTGCTGGCAAATTTGTCTCCTTACATGCCGAGAAAAAATATATGGAACTCTCCCTGTTTTCTAATTGCTGTCTTATTTAGACTGTGTCCTCATGATAGGGAAGTTGTCTTGAGTGCTTTGGCAGGTGCAGAATATACATAGCTGTGGCATTCCAGGAGGTTGTAACACAGCTTAGTATTGTGAGCTTTGGGGGCTTGTCTGTGGGTTGTTTGTTTGTTTGGTTGGTTTTTAGTTTGTTTGGTTTTGGTTTGTTTTTTTTTTTTTTTTTAAATTTTTGGGGTTTTTTCTTACTTTGAAGAGTGTGTGCCTTAGTTTTTCAGTTTTTTTAAATTACTATATTTTATTCCATTAGAGGGTTAAAGTAAATGGCTTTCTTGTACGAAGTATTGATACTTCCACAGTTCTTTCTTCTTCTCTCCTAGAATTGATATCTCTAAGTAGTTTGCTGGGCTTCTGATGGAAAGAAAATGCTTCTTGGTCCTTCTAAACACTAGTAATTTGTTACACTTACCCTGTGAGGTGCATCCATGTGTTTCTAATAAACTGAAGTGGGTGAGAGATGAACAGGAATGTATATAAAGAGCCTCTAAATATCGGCCAGGGGGAGGTGGACGGGAAGGGGGACTGTTTTTAGGATTGGGATTGATTTAGATAAGCCAGTGGAGCAATTGTTAATAAATTATTGCATTAAGTTTGCATTTGGTACATTTTGTAATCTCTCCTGCATTTGGTTCCTAATTGAGAACTCTGCATGTTCACTCCAAGGCTGATGGGAAAAACATTACAGCTGTCAAATGCTGCCAAAGCCACTAAGTTACCTTAGTGGTTAAAGCAGGGAAGATGCTGCTGGTCAGCAACAAATAATCTTCTTGCTAAAATACTGTGGAATGATACTTAAGTGTATTAGACCTCACAGCTTACAGGTCTTTACATCTCTGCTAGAAATTGCTGATAGGATGTTAAGAAAATCTGTAGTTCTCCTTTTTCCTGCCCATTTTATGTTGTGCTTCTATGTACTAGGCTTTTTTTTTAGGACTTGACTTGCATGTCATTGTACTTTAAATTATTTTGCAAGGAGGTGATGCTGACTCAGATGCCTTGTCTTGTGTTGATGGCTTTTAACAGAGCAAGGGATTATGCATTATTTATCCCAAGCAAATATTTCTTAATTTTTGATGCTGCATTTACTTTGAGATGTGAACTACATTAGTGTTCTATGCATAAATGCTTTTCCTCAGCATTCTGAAATCATAAAACATCCAAAGAGAATTGGGAGTTTTCCATTATCTACCAGGTAGAGAAAATTTGGAAAAGTTATTTTTAAAGCTTTTGCCTTTCTTGCTCACTCTTAAAAGTTCTCTGCTTGATGGTCTTCTAGTAGCTAGTAAAAAAGCATGTTTTTGGTAGGAATTGCAACATACATGGTTTAACTGTGTAAGTTCCTTATTGGAATAATTATATTCCCAATTTGCTTGGGAAACTGTTGATTTTATTACTCCTGAAGGGAACTTAATGTCATTGGACAACCAGCAGAGGCCTTAGCTTTCAGCTAAAAGTGTGTTTTAAATTGCCTCTGATATTGGAGAGAGGCAAATTGCTTCATCATGAGGCAATTTTGTGAATGGAGCAATTAGAACATTTGGGGAATTCAGATTCAGCTATGGGAAAACCTGTTAAGATCATGATCTCCGAATCATGTAACAACTTTACTTTTAACCTGCAGAAAAGCAAAATTAAGTGGTCATCTCCTGGATCTTTATAATCATCATCCACTGCTATCTTGTGCCTCTTAAAGCATCTCTCTCAGAATTGTTCTAATGCTTCAAAGGCTGCGTGAGTTGCATGTTGTTGATGTTCCTTAATCTGTTTAAATGTGTATTAAAAAGATTTTCTGAATGGAACAAGACTTGCTCTCAGAAAGTGCAAGTCAATCAACTACAACTCTGAAATTGGTCAAAGTTAAAAATGCAGTAAATCTGTTCTCAAGTAGTCATACATACCTACCCAAGATTTACTGTGCCTTTACTTCCTATTTTCCTTAAGTGTGGTTACTCTGTGTAGTACTCTGAATAACCAAATGAAAAGTGCATGACGGGGTGGAGAAAAGAATGAAGTAAAACCTAAGGCAGTAGTTTTGGTATATTTTCACTAGGGACAAATGAAATTGAGGGTGTTGCAAACAGGAATTTGCTTTAGGAAGAGCTTTATCTCTGAAACTTCCGTCTTCCTTCAATCCATTGCTTTCTAACCAGATGAATGATGAGAGATTGAGGGAATAACTGGCTACAGAGTAAAGGGGAAGATGAGAATTGGGGCCTCACTAATCTGAGAAGGGACTCTGCACTGGCTTTGGTGTAAGTGAAAGTCTGTAACTGCATCTGCAAAGTTACTGCAGCAATATTAGAAAGCAGTAATTCGTGAACAACCCCATAAAGCTATGGACTGTGGTCCATGACAATGACATTATTTTAAATGCTTGTACTTGCTGGAAAATGGAGGATTTGGTTACAGAGGGAAATACCTTAGAGGGATTTTCTTTCATTTCCTGTTCCCTTTGGTATCTGCAGAATTGGGCTTTCCATATGAATACCAGATACCATTATCAAAGTCTCTCCTACTTGCTTTCATCTTTTGAATAAATTAGCACTAATACTGAGCCAATACTGAAGAAATAAACTATGACAAAAAAGCTAATGTGGACAAAAATCTAAAAGATGAATAGCTACTAAAACCAGCATCATAAGCAGAAGAGGGGCTAAAATCATTAATTTCATTGTTGTCGCCCACAGTTCTTAAATAAGCTGACTGGCTATTCTATAAACTACAACAACAACAGCTTTGACAAAAAAAAAAAAAAAAAAAAAAAAAAAAAAAAAAAAAAAAAAAAAAAAAAAAAAAAAAAAAAAGAGAGAGAATGGGCATAGAAATGTCTTGAAGTTTTGCAACCATCTTGGTGTTCAGCGCCAGCCTCTTTAAATGAAAGTATCTTGTATGCTGCCAAGGCCTTTTTGGTTATATTAGTTTCTGTTTATAGTCTTGTGATGCCTAAGAAACTAAAGCTAATCTGGTTAAATTTAAAAGTTTAAAATGCTACAATACCTCTTTATTTTATGAAGTGTCCAGGAAGGAGTTAGTACTTCATCTTCTTGGAAGAATAAAGATGTGAAGGTTTTATGTGGAGCTCTAAGTCAGTGCTTTGACTTACCATCAGACTCTACAATAATTTGCCAAAAGTGTTATTTCAATCAAGCAGTCAACTTTGGGCAGGAAGAAGCTTAGCTTTATTTTTCTTATGCTCCGTATTGAGGCTAACAATTTTAACATAAACCTGAGACCTTTTAAAATGGGTTCAGTAGTTGAACTCAGTGGTTATAGGAACTGCAGAATCAGGGGTGTTTGTGTACCAAAGTTACAAAATAAATAAAATACTATGCATTTTGGTTTAAGGCTGTATGGTTTCTTTACTTCTACTATATAAGTTTTAATTGTATAGGTATCCATAAGACAAAATATTTGAGGGTGTTTCAGTAATAGAAGTGTGAGGAATAAGCTTTCACCTGACATGTCAATTTTTGAAGTGGCTGCTGATGTAATATTGTCTTCTTGTGTTCACTTGGTTATTTTATTGGCAGGATACTTGTTTACTGGGTAGCCATTATAGTAATTCATGTTTGATGTTTTAATCCTGCTTCTATGGAAAGTCAGCCAATTCCTACACTTCTATTGTAAGGCTTTAAACAAAGCTGCATATAAAGCGTGGGATTTAAAGCAATGCTGTGTTACAAATTATGAATGTAACAATAGAAAAAGACTGTTGTGTTTCAGGTGATGTTTACGATTACCAGTGTTTCACACTGAAATAATGATGGAGAGGCCAAATATGTTGGTGTAAAAGCATTTGGTAATGGAGTAGTACTTTGTTTCAATCTAGGTGCTCAGTGTTCTTGGGCTAATGCTAAGACTAAAATCTTTTCAGCAAGTCTGAAGACAACAGTTTCAGTATTTCAGTGTCAAGAAGTATCAATCTATTAACAGAGGCTAGATGAATGAATATGGGACTTGAAAAACTTGCTTTTTCATAAAAGCTCCAAGAGCCAGGAGTACACCATAAGCAGCCCCTCTTTTGTTGCCTGCACTTCTCAGATTTGTGTTGCTGTACCAGTAGTAAGAGACTTTATGTTCAACTTCTTTCAGTCACTTCAGGTGCCCTGTTCAGAAGTTCTGTATATCCTCTTGTTGCTCAGTAGTTTAGCTTTTTTTTTTGTCCCAAAGGTAATGGTTGCAATTTTAAAGTCATAGTTGGGTACAGTTTTTACCTTGTAATCCTCATCAGTGTCAACATTAATGTCCAGAAATTGCAAGATCTTAAGAGACTTTGCAGTCGAAAAGTATGACAGCAGAGGTCAGTCTTTTGTCATGACTTACAGCTCTAGATGCTGAGTTTGACTGTTCCCATGTCCAGAATGTTGAAATTTTCACTTAGGAAATGCATTCAGAGTCTGTCATATGTCATACAAGTGTATGTATGCATAGCTGAACATGAGATAACCTTTAGTGTTAAAGAGGAGATTACAAAATATAGTCTTAATCATGTGTTTATCTCTGGTTTTAAGTCTTGTATGCTATTAGTGAACTATATAAATATTAGGAATTGGTTGAACAATTTAAAAAAAAATATTTCCTGTAAAAACAAACAAAAAAACCAGTGTTTAACAAGTCTTAGTAATGTAAAAATGGAAGCCAAAATAACCTGTGAAAGGAAAACCCTAAAGTTTCCTAAATCTGGACATGAGCATGTACATAACTCAGTCCTTTCCTTCAGAGGAGCAACAGGCTGCAGTTGCTGCTTTACAAGGCCTTTCTGCTGTTTTACAAGGCCTTCTGTGACAAGTAATGTTGTTCAGTGTCCAGATGTATTTCATCTCTTGAGATGAGTTTTTTGGAATAGTTCATAGCAAAAGTAATTGGTCCATTTCAGGAGTTGGTAAGGTTTTTTTGTGAGGTTTGAGCAAACTACAGTTCCTTACTGGATAATCTCAGGTGGTTAAAAAGAATAAATTCTTTCAAGAGTATAAGTTTAAATCAATTGCAGAGAACACTAGTTGTTGCAAAAATTTTTATTTCTGCAATGTGATGCAATAATACCTGAACTGACTTAGTCTATTAAAAGCCGCATGCCTCTGTACAAATAAAAGGAGCATTCTTACTCAATGTACATGATGTGTTGCTTGTTCCAAGTCTGTCCTGTATAAAAAGCCATTATGGTAAAAATGTTATGCATCCCTGCTCAACAATTCTACTATATGTTCGTTCCCTTTCTTGCCTCCCCTCCCTCTCCCCACAAAAATAATTTATTGAGCACGTAATCTTGCTCACCACTCTTTGCAAAGTGAGCAAAGAGTAGTCTTTTTTTACAGTAACACTCATGATCATTTCACATATTAAATGCTATGGTTCTCTTTGTGTCATGGTTTGCTTAAATTCTGAATTTACTGAAAGACAAAATTTGAAGCTCTGGGTGTTCTTTGTGCTTTTATGACAAGAATCAAGAGGTCACAATGTCTGTGTTACTGATTTTTTTCCCAAAGATAGAGAATCACGTAATTGCTTTCTGAAAGTCGATTTTCATCCATCCCACAATCAAATCCTGAATTTGTCAGATGTTTATTTCTTTGGAACGAGGTGAATGATCTTGATTCCTAGGGAGGGATCATGTTGAGGAAGAGGAGTAGGCCACTGGCGTGTGTTGCACCTCTAGGTGATGTGAAGGGAATTGTAGCCTTTTTCTTTCCTGCACTGAGATTTCAGTCCTTCTTCATGGCCTGCTGTTCTTTTCTGCTAATAAAGGATTAATTTCCTTCTTCTGCAGCTTTCAAGGGTTTGTGACTGACTTTTGTTTAAAAATGAAGCTCACCACTCCTTTTATTTTCTGCTCAATGAGGGAAATACCACATCCAACTAAATATTTTCTTAAAGCTGTGACATGGTATTTGTGTCAAGAGTGGGGAGAAAAAGAATAATTTTGGTTAGATAACATACTTAAAAATCCCCTCTTCTGTTTTACCTGTGTCAAGCTCATTGTTTGCTAGATCTTCTCTGAAGCTGCAGCAGCTACCTAGAGTAAAACAGATCCTGCTTCAGCCACAGTGGATCAAGGTGGAAGCAGTACATGTGACAGGCAGCAATTGTATGACAGAGAAATAGGGATTTGCAGATAACTCTCCAAATACACTTCTTGTTATGTATTTTTTTCCTTAACCAATTAAATATATATACACACAAAATATATATCTATATGTATAGTTATATACATATCGTAAAATATTGTACATATATATATCTTGTATTGTACAATATCTTAAAGAATTACTTAAATTTCAAAGCTATTGTGGTGGTTGTTATTTTCCTGTTATTTCCCTTCAAAATTAGAGTAATTTGAATTTACCAGATGATATATGTTGAAATTCTGAGGCTATTTGTGACTTGCTCTGTGCTTCTGTGTTTAAGCTTTATATAAATCTTTGTGATTGCAGTTGTTTGAAATGTAAGTCAGTCAACTGAGTTTATGTATGTATATAGTACACTTACAGTTGGAAATCTGACAAAATAGTTTCCTTTAAGGACATAAAGGAAATTGATTATCAGAGCAGTAGTAGTTAGTAATGCACTTCTGAGGATTATACCCATGAGCAAATTTTAAAGGAATAATGCAGGTGGATGGGCAAAAATATTTATGAGTGTGTTTGCTACAGTGTATCCTGGAGGAATTTGCAAATCTTTCTCCCTTTAAAGATGATCATCAATCTTAATAAAAAAAATAATAATAACTCACTGGGAGATTAACGTTAAAAGTAGTCAAAGTACCCTATATTAATACAGATAATGCTGTTTAACCTAACTAGTAATTAGACATTTTAATCTTCTATTTTGAACTAATTAAGGGCCAAAAAAATCAAAACTTTGCAACAAATCAGTTTTAAGTCCTGACACTGCAAACAACTGCTGCTTCTTTTTCCTTAAGCAACAAGTTGCTATTCCATAGTGCTGGTTTACTATTTCTGTTTCCTGTTGCAAAATGTAGGAAATGTCATAAGGCAGACAAGCTTGGTTTTGCTGGGGTTCTTAGGGGTTTTTATACTCTTAAGAAGACTCTTTTATACTCTTAAGAAGACTCTTTACCATTTATGAAAAGACAAACACTTTTCTAATTTACCTCAGGAGTGTCTTACTGAAAACAAACAACAAAACAACTGTACAGGTAGCATTAATTTAATGCTCAACTGCAGATTTTTGCTGTTCTTCTGCACAAAATAGCTGATAATTTAGGGGTCAAAGCTGCCTCTTTTTTATATTGTACCCCTGATATTAGCATCAATTCCAGAAACCTACTTGGAGAAAACATAACAAAATATGTCAAAAAACTCTAAGCTGTTACAGGCAAAGTTTATGTTAGAGGTTTAGGGAATTTTTATTCCTATTGGTGTAAGTAAGGTATGGTCCAAATAATCACTTTTATGAAGCTGTAATTTTTTTCCAAGTTGTTGCAGTGTCAGGGACTGACTGCAAAGTCTTGCTGATTGTCTCTGTAAAGAGGTTGCCTAATGAGCCCCTTTCTGTAAGGACCAGATGGGTTTGTCCAATGTGACATGCTGTACTGCAAGTTTTTCAATGGCCTGAGATTGTCTGTCTATTAAAACTGGCTGTGAGAGATGTGGCAGGCCTATCCAGCTCTCCCTAGGAGGCCTGTGTCTGATATTAATAAGATGGAAGGAAAAGTACTAGGCTATTCAGAGTGTGAAGTTCTCCTGTTGTGTAGTAATACTGGGATTTCTTGGCTGCCAATCAGGAGTTGTAGTTATAGACTGAAAGTGCAAAATGTTCCTGTAAAGTAGAGAAAACACTGACAAACACAAAGATTGCAGTTTTGGACTGTGTAACAACCATGGAAAAATTGTATGGTTTGTACTTGATTTTTTTTTTTTTCTATTCCAGTAGAGAGTAGTGAATCTCGTGTTAGTGTGTTTCATTTAATTTTTTTTTCAGTTTTTACACTTGTTAATGTAAGAGAGACGCTTGCTAATCTTTCTAAAACATGTTCTCTGTTTTCATTGCAAGGTATTCTCTGTTTTATAACCACTTGAAGAACATTGAGGAAAGTGAAGGCGGCCTTGATAAATTTACGAAAAGTTACAAAACCTTTGGAGTTAACCAGCTTGCAGATGGTGGAATATACTGCAAAGAGTGGGCACCAGGAGCAGAAGCAGTGTTTCTTGCAGGTGACTTCAGTAAGTATTCTTGGGAAACTTCCTTCTCCTCTGCACAATGTTTTACAGCAATATTCTCTTCTTTTAAAGAAAATTTTGTCACAATGATGAAATTCTGATAGTAAAAAAAGGTGTGCTATGGCTTAAATGAATAATAGTTTCCTCTGTGTTGCAGTAGCTTATGAAGATGTGTTTCTGTTGCATGGTCAGTGTTATGCATTTTTTAAAACCCCAAAGGCAGTGACTCATGTCACACTGGATCACACTGCAACTTGAGGCTGTATCTAAACTTCCTGAAGTTCTTTTTAAAGCTTTATAACTAGACTTTTATAAAGCTGTATGCAGAGAAGCAAAAATAACAATCATCTTCATCTTCTTTTCCTGATCAAGCAACAGTGACAACTTAGACAACTAAGGACCAAGGCCCTTGAGAATTCTCACCCATCCTGACAGTTTAGACAAAAGCTCAACTGGAAAATGGTAGCCTAAAATCAGACTAAATATTACTGAAAGAGTAGCTACTCTGTTTTTGCGAGGGCAGAAGAAGGAAAGATGTTAGCAGAATGGGAAGAAGGTGTCAGTATCACATGAAGGAATTGCATTGCTTGCTCTGAGAACCAGGAAGACTATTCCCTTTGAATTTGAAACAAGAATATAAATTTGCTTCTTATTTGAAGGCTAGCTGTGCTCAAATTACATTCTAAAATTTTTAGATGAAAGTTGACATTCATCATTGCTCTCCAATCCTACAATTCAGTTCCTTGCTCTCCTTTTTGTTTAGGGTTTTGGAGGGCTTTGTTCTGTTTTTCCCTTTCACCTCTACTCTCTCTTCAGTTAGGTCTTCCAAAGTACTAGGTCTTGCACTGCTGGTTCTTACTGAACAGGGGCTTTATCTGTGAAATTATTTTGTTCATTTAGCTGCATTTCAGAAGCATGGAGTTTTATTTATAAGACTTTGATTTTGCAAAAATACTGATCATGGGAGTGCTCAGTGTATTTATATTGCAAAGAAGTAATATGTAAAAGAAAGTCCTTTGAAGCAGTTGACTACTTCTGCTTAAACACAAAGCTAAATGTTGACCATTCCTTACCCCTGTCTGAGGAAGCTATTGAAAGGAAAACCTCTTTATTTTAAAGTTTTTATTAAAAAAATATTCCTGTTTCTGGTGCAGAAGTTGAGCAGAAAAGTTAGTGCAGCACTGTTTTGAGCCATGATCCCATTTGATATGATTAACATAGTGAATGATAAAGTAGCTTTTCTTGAAAGTCTGCTTGTCATTTTATTGGAATAGACATGGATAAATAGGTTAGTGTAGTTCTTGCATTTTAATATTGAAATTGGATATGCTCTCTAATTCAACACTGAGTAATGGATCGTGTATAGTCACTACTGCAAGATAATAGTGATTTCAGGTGTCAGTATAGACTGCAAGGCAGCTAGATGAGGTTTTCATAGCTCAATTTGATATGTATAAACGTGCAGAAATTTCTTCTCCTTGTCCCTCCTCTATGGCTGCTGCTCCACCCATTGCTCAAGGTTTTCATAGGATGGGTGCAGGTTACATTTCTCAACACAGCTAAAGACTAGAGTGCATTTGTTTTAAAAATGTGTTTTAAGAGATGGTAATATTAAAAACAGACTTCTAATAATATGTTTAATATTTTGAAAAGAAACTATAACTTGTAAATTGGCTTATCCATTGTGGGGGGAGGTGTATGTATACCAAAAAACTGTAGCTAAACACAGGAATAGTCTTCTAAACCCTACTTCAGTTGAAATA
This sequence comes from Cettia cetti, assembly GCA_013401135.1. Classification (NCBI taxonomy): domain Eukaryota; kingdom Metazoa; phylum Chordata; class Aves; order Passeriformes; family Sylviidae; genus Cettia; species Cettia cetti. Next base: position 136,339 of record VZUI01044540.1, on the reverse strand, counting down.
TTTGATGTAATACTTCATATGAAGCAGAAATTTAGGACTAATATTTTAGAGTAGTCATATCTAAATACCAATGAAATATGGCAATAAGAAGAAAAAAAAAATTAAAAAATCATTGTAATGTAGGAAATCTGTTTCTCCTATCTATCAGTCATAGTAAAGTATTCATTCCTAAAGGAGACAGTAGTGTACTTGGAAAGACTGGAGGAATGGAAGATTGTCATTCAATTCATATGATCTTGAATGATATTCTCATGAGAAATTGGATTGCAAAACCCTAAGATTTAGAGTCAGATTGCTACAGATATGTTTAATTAAAATTGAATCCCTTTAACCTTTCTTTAAGTTTTCAAGCAGGGTAAAGTCTCAGACTAAATTTATGATTATATTGTGTTTAAATTGGATATTGGGATTGCTTTTAGTAAGATTTTTTTTTAATAAAACTTTTTTATAAAAAGAACCATAGTGTAACCACGTCAGGGGAAGTTGGAAATCTTAGACCAAGAAATAAACATTGAACTTAGATGACAGAAGCTCTTTAGGTTTTAAACTGAAATATGGTGGTATATGATACAAAACCTGTCAACTTATGCTTTTTTTGGGGGGATGGATAGCAGTGTTTTCCTTAATAATATGGTATTGTCTGAGGCTATCTTAATATATGATGTAAAGACAAAAAGTATTAGTCTCTGCTATTTCATCTTAGATTTTTTGAGGATCAAAAACTAGCAAAAATTAAAAGGGCAAGTATAGGTTGTATACAGAGACCTTAAACTTTTTTTTTTCCCAAATTTATAATTAATCTGATAGTTGATATATCTTTTTTATGAATTATGATAATGTGAATAATTTACTTCTGTAATTATATACATGTGAAGCCTCGGTTCCTATACATGTAGGGTTTTTTGTGAATGACTTTTATGCTTTATAACAGACAATAAAAGCTTTGCTATTAAGGTATTTTGACCCAAATTATGTTGTTTATACCTTATTCTGACAAACTGATAATGAATGGGATAGCTCCAATTTATGAAAACATTCTTAATAGCACTGTGTATTTTGGGAAAAAAGAGCTAGAAACTGGTAATAGCACAGAAATCTGTAAGTGGATTGGAGAATGAGAAACAGGAATTTAAGAAAATCCCAATGCTTTCAGAGCTATTTTTGTCTCTTTAAAACTCCATAATTTGAGAGAAAGAGTATTGTATCTGTTGGTGTTCTAGTATGATGCTTTACTCTATCTAAGAAGTATTAAATGAACATCCAAAAACATTAAGATTTGTCAATTAGTACTTTCAGCATCTCAATAAATCAAGTGTATGAGGCAATTAGTCAGCTGAATTTGCAATAGTAGAGGCACTATCAACATTTTAGCTCCTTCAAAAGCTCTCAGTGGTAACACTGAATATATCATTTGCATGCTCTGTCACTGAGGAGCCTGGTGACTGCTGGCAATTTATTGCTGCTTTGCAATTGACTGTTTGAAAATAAGTCACTGAACTGTGAGTTTTGAGAGTAACCCATGGAATTTATTTGGGAATTGGAACCTTCACATTTGTATTTGGTCATGCAGAGGCTCAGTGGGTTATCTGTAAACAATTTCTTCATTTTAAAAAGAAAGCTACTGGTTTTAAAAAGCTTGAGAGTAAGTATGCATATAATAATTTGGAAGTCAGCATCTGCTGACGTTGTTGTATTTGTGGTTTCTGTTCTTTTTACTTGTCTTCCCTTCCCTCCTTCCCAGCTAGCACTGACCTAAAATCTTGATCACTCTGGAATGTCTGGTTGGTTTGGTTTCTGCTTCTTTTTTCTTGCACTAGTGGGGAAAGCTTCTTCTGTGCTGGAGGGAGGGTAGGACAGTTGGTTCTGGGAGGATATTTGTCTATTGTTTAAACTCTGAAGAATCCCTTCAGAGTGAAAAGAGTACCTAAAGGCACTCTTCATAATAAACTTCATAAAGTACACTTCATAATTTGGGTATCTGACAGCTGACTAAGAACTTCATGTATCAGAATGTTTTGGGGTTATTTTATTCCAGATTTTTACTGAAATGGATTCTATATACTGTAATGATATCATACTCAATATCTTACTGCTTCCTTCAAGCATTTTTATAAAAAAATACTCAAGTTTGATGAGTAAAGTCAAACAGTGTTCTATTTCTGTGGGTGCAGATGACTGAAAAGCAGAAGATGGTAATATAAGATGGCACTAAAACACAGGGAAACATCCTGAGAAGTAATGATACTTGTTTTTATCGCAGTTTTTGAGCTGTTTGCCAAATTTCCAACAGCTCAAGAGCAGGATCATTAACTTAATCTGCTTTAAAAATGATTAACGTGGGGAGAGGAAGGCCTAATTGGCCACTGTGTGGAACAGAATCGTGTCCTTGGAGAATCTCTCCAGTTATGTTCTGATTTCATATTCTAACCAACTGGAATACTGGTATCTTGTTGGGATCCTGGGATTTTGATGCCTTTCCCTTGTCTGAACTGCTACTTGTCTGATAGACTTTCTTCAAGGGTGCTGAGTTTGCTGAACTCTATTCTCTTTAGGCATCTTTAGTCGATCACAAATTATGTGGAAATACAATTGCTATAAGAGATTTGATTTCACTTGGTTATTCAGCCTTAGTTTATAAACATTTTTTCACTTTTGAAAAAACAGCTACATTTCTTTTATTGGATAAGGTCAGTTATTTGGTTAATATGCAAGAACAACTCCTTTCCTCTGTGAGAAGTGTTAATTTCCTGTGTGAAACTCCCAAGCTCAGGCACAAGTCTCAGGGGTGTATGCCAAATCCTTGTCAATGTGAAAACAAAATCAGGAGATTGAACAGAAAGTCACTCAAATTGTCATTTAGCTGAAAATATGCATTTAGATTGAGTTTTTGTCACAATTGGTAGGACCCAAACCTTTATAGATTTGAATTCTGTTCTACATTAAAGCTCATTTCATGATTCTTTGGCATGCTAGGTGTGTAGTTTTGAGGAAGAAGTTCCCTTGTGCCTCCTGTTGCTGGGGTAGGATGTAAGGTTTAAATAATTGGCTGGGTTTGGGAGATCCAATCACAGAGATGAGACAAAACAAAGTATCAGGCTATCAAAGATGCCTCCTATGTTGGACTAAGCAGTAGCTGAGGCTTGAAGCTTTTGCCTTTGTGTATGGCTTATGGGTATTCTGTGATGCTCTCCTTTTTCCCCCAATAGCTATTCAAGCTGATTATTTGAACTTTTGCTGGAAGTCTTCTCAGCCTTTTCCTGTTTGTAGTTGTTGGCAGAATCTTTGAAGTCCCTGTTCCCAAACTAAGATATTTCTTTTGACGTTTTGTTTTTCATCTTCATAATAGTCTACTAATCACTTGTTGGTTAGTTGAGTTTGTTTTTTTCTTTCTTCCCTCAGGCATTTTTGGCTAAGTTTTGCTGAAAAATCAGAAAACCAAGCAGTAAAACTGAGAGAGGATGAGCCACTCTCTCTTTGAAGGGAGCCTTCAGTTTTCAGGGTGTTCTGTGTTCTTTATGCCTCTGGCATTAATACAAAGCAATGTTTTCTGTCATAATCTTTCTAAGTGAGCTCCTCACCAGGGGTAATTAGTAAACAGTGGGTTTAAGTAGGACCATCTGGGGCAGATGGGTATTGCTTTGCATTTATTTTTAAATTGTGAGCCACAGGCTTGCAGTCACGGACTGTGGCTGGGAACAGGAGGGATTAACAGGAGCATCTGGCATTGCTGGCAGGTGAAGGGGAAAGTTCAGGCAACTTCAGTGGAATTATCAAATCTGTCTGGGGAGAGCAGAGATATTTAAATAGGTAGACAGATGTAACCATTCCCTCTCTGAAGGAGGGAAGAGATGTGGTTTTAGTAGAGGTCACGAGAATCTTCTTTAATATTGTAAGAATGCAGTGGTTTTGGTGAACATCATCAACTCCCTGCAGGCTCCCCTGGGTGAGGTTTAGAAAAACTGGGCCTAAGATTTTTCCTGTGACTTTTAATTTTCCTCAGTATTCATCACATGGCATATATGGTTAAGTTTGAGGTGTAGCTCCATTGGAAAGAGTTTCATGAGAAGCCATGAAGATGGTGGGATATTTGGGGAGAATATGATGGAAAGAATTTGTAGTAATTCCCCCACAAGAGGTCTTGACTATAATAAATCCTAACCAGTTTTTAAAGCAAACTTTTAGCACCTTCTTAACATCTTTGTTACAATTTTCATCTTTCTTCTGCTTTCTCATTTTTCCCTGGAATATTTATTTGAGACAGTCTAGCTGTTAATAAAAAAAAAAAAACCTTTTAAAAAGCGCTGTATTCTACATCTTTTTACCATGCCTGAAATAAAATAAATAAATAAATATTTTTTTTAAAACACTGTCTATCATTTGTAGTTTAGATATTTTATTAAGGAGTATTTCTTAATTGCCAAGGTGTTGTTTGTTTGTTTGATCTTGGTCCTAGTAGATTTTAGTAGTGTTTGTTTAATTATTTTTCTTGTTTGAAACTTCAGTGTAAAGCCAAAGGGGAGGAACCATCTAAATCTTACTAATATGTAAGTTCTTCTGCTCTTAAGCAGTAGTTTAGTAAATACTTTCCCTCTACTACTATGTGTAATTTGGCTCCACTATCCAAATACATTAAATATGATAAAAACTATCATGTAAATGGAATTAATTGCATTTCTGTTTTACTCTTCAATGTAAAATGAGTAGGTACCATAATATTTGTCTGGCATAGTTATTTTTGTCACATTGTGTGGCCTTGTTTAATTTGTGTCTTTCAGTGTTCTTTAACTAAAGATTGGCAGTCCTTGGGTTTAAACAGCTGTGCAAATGCAACCAGCAATTTTGAAAGCAGTCTGGTCTTTCTCTGAAACTCAACACATCCATACATTGCTAGGGAAGATTATCCTTTTGTTGCACAGCAGATAATATTCATGATTACTAATGTTTAGGAAAATACATATGCTGATGAATAGAACTTCATTTCTCTACCTACTCTGCTGTGATTTCCATTGTGGCAAAAGTGATGATCCTGCTTCTGTTTAACTATCCAGATTATTATTGAAATGCTTTTAACCCTGACATCTTTGGTAGCAATGTGGTTTTATACAAGTCTGAGTTAATATTCTTAAACTGAAGGCTGCTCATTCTTTTTTCAAGGATGTGTCAGTTTTGGTTTGTTGCTTTTTTTGTTTTTTTTTATTACAAGAGGCCATGGTATGCAAATAGATTAGCATGAAGGAAGACTGACATGTTGCTTTAATGTCTTGTAATTCAGTTTTCTGTGTTGGCCAGTTCCTATTTAGCTGGAGTCTGTTGCCTTAAACTGTGTGAAATAGACATTTCAAGGCAAAAAGAAAAAAAGTAATTTTCAAGCTTAGCTTGTTACTTCCTTCTAGCCTAGGAATGACTCCATTGCTGAAGTGTGTCAGTTCAGAAGTGATATCTTCACTCCATTCATAGGAGTTAACCTTGGATGTGCTTACAAACAATCCAGGCCCCCTTGGAAAGTGCCTGGCCTGTTGGACAAGCGTTAATGACCATCCTTGCACATCTCCAATGCTCAGCAAATCCAAAGAGGACAAAGAATCTCTAATTATGGGATTTAAGCTTGCTTCAGTTAATTTTTTTTTTAATGACAGAGGAATCTTCCTGAAGACTTAAAACTGTGGCATTTCATTTTACCCCTTTTGAATGTGTGTGCAGTACCAGGTATAAAAGTATTTGTGTCTGCTCTCACTGAAGTTTATTTTGAGAAAGAGGGAACTCAGAGTTATACCTTTGAATTGTAATTGGATGCATTTTAAGATGAACACTTAGTATTATTTCTTATATTGCAGATGGCTGGAATCCATTTTCTCATCCATATAAGAAGTTGGAATATGGAAAGTGGGAGTTGTTCATTCCACCTGAAGATGGCCATTCTCCTGTGCCCCATGGATCAAAGCTAAAGGTGTTGGTTCTAGACTTACTCTAATCTTGTAACCCTTCTTACTCATTTGCTGTCCATTTTGTTTCTTTTTAAGTAACCTTATCTTCTAATTGTACTAAGAAGCAGAATCAGGTCATCTGGCTGAGCAAAGTGACCTAAGGGAGTGAAACATTAAGTATCACAAAGATTTTGGGAGCAGGCATCTGTGGCTGAAATGTAGGGTATTGCACCACGCTATAAGAGGAAAACAGTTTACAAATTGATAATCTGAAAAAGAAGAATTAAATAATGTATAGGTAAAATCTTTCTGTATTTGATGCAACTACATGTTATTAAGATCCTATTAAAATCTCAATGCCTTGGTTATTTTTGAAATACTTGTAACTTTTCAGGTGATTTTTTTTTTGTTGCTTTAATGGTGCATGCAGATTTGTAAAACTTCTACTTACCGTTTAAGAATTCAGAGTATTGAGTAAGTGAAACTTAAGTGAAACTGAACACAGTTTTATTTCATGAACATCCATGAGCTTCAAATGCTTTCTTCCAGAAATTAATGGTAAATTTCTTTGAGCTGTCAAATGCCACAGTTGTATCCTTAGTGCAAATTCACCTAATGACAGCTAACAGCAGAGTTGATGATTTTTTGGTGAATATTGATTTAAATCAGAGATGTGCTTCGTTGCCTTCAGAGCTTGAGTTTCAGAGATACTGCGTGCTAATAGAGGGCAGTAAGAAATAGTAAAGGAAAGAAATGTACTGAAATTACCCATAGACTAGGAAAATTAAGAAACTGGGAGCATTTGTATAATAATGCAACATTTTCAGTGATCTCATCAACAAAACTAAAATACTGAAAAAAAATTTCCTCATTTTTCTGCTGAAAATCAGCTTAGGGAAACAAGAAATCTGTTAAAACAAAGATATGTAGAAAAATGCTCTGGAAATGCTTACTCAGTGTGTGTGCTTATCTCTATGCATTTTGTTATGGCTTATGAAATCATCCCAGTAATAAATAAGAATAAATTGAAATTTAGGAATAGTCATTCAAGGACAAGAAAGCTGTTTTTATTTTACAGAGCAGGAAAGAAAACAGTTGTCTGCAGCTCAGAAATGCAGTGATTATGCAGCAAGGTATGAGAGTGCAGAATGGTTATTTAATATTTTCCATGGTTTTGAGATGCAAAAGTCTTGACTCATCTACTGTAGAATATTTTATGCTCTTTGTAAAGATAAGAAGAGTAAATGATGATGAGTGTTGATAATTATTAACATAATACCAAAAAAAGCAGATTCTTAAATGCTGTTGGAGTGATGTGAGATGATTTTTTTCTCTTAGATAATCACTGGTCATATCTCCTTATTTTGAAGTAGAGGTCTTCATAGTATTTGGTTCTTATTCAGCATTTTCTTTGAAATATAAACTCCATAAAGCAAGGATTGCATTATACACAATTTGTTTAGTATGCAGAATTGTTACTGATTGCTCTTGGTACTGATGTACTTGCCAGATAAGTTGCTGTACTTCTGTAGTTGCTCTGAGTTTTCTGAAAAGCCAAAAGATACCCACTGGCAGAGTAGAATGTGTTTTTTTTTTTTTGTTGGTTTTTTTTTTGGTGGGTTTTTTTTTTTTTTTTTTTTTTTTTACTGTTTTAGGCTGTTTCTACCCTGTCACTTTAATTGTACTTTCCATGGTCAATTTTAGGCACAGTTATGTGGCTGTCACTTACACTCAAAATATATTATTGTCCAACAGGCTTTTGAAACAGGACTGCCTGTCTGCATGTGAAACAAATTTTCTTTGGAGTATATTCCTTAAAAAAAGGAGGAAATATTTAGAAACTTGATTCATGAGTGCAGCTGTAATTGATGGCTCTATCCATTCTGAGCTACTCCCAGCCTCATCTGTAACTTTGCTAATAATCTTTCTTGACACTTTGTTTTTGTTCCCTGGTGCTTTCAGGACTGAATCCAACACTTCACAATGTGTATTAATGATGTAGTCAGATGATGGGACTAACAGAAAAAACCAAAAAAATCTCCAGTTGAAGTAGTTAAGAGATGGTTTATCAGAAAAGCTTTTAGAGTATTCACATGGTAGGCATGTATCTTACCTCATGCTACATCTGGTTATCCTCTGCCATTCTACTAATGGGCACAGAAAGCTTCTGCTTTTCTGTAAGTTTTCCTTGAGCTACGTGGTTCAGACAGTTATGATTGTTCATAAATGTCTGTATTTTCTGTTAGAGCACAGTTTTGCTGATTTTTGTTCATGTGGAAGCTGAGAATATTGATTGTTAGCAGATAGAAATCGCTATGCAGATTGCAGAGGTAATGTTGAAATATACAGGCACTGGTGTCTGCACTGGACTAGGCAACAGATACCTTTCTAGTAATGAAAGTATTTCCCATTTTACTTTACTAAAGAAGCATAAGGGAATCACAGCTTTAAAAGTTTCTTTTACCAGATTGATTCTTAAATACTTAAGGTAAAATAGTCAACTTCAGACATTATTGTGGTGATTAATTTGTTAGGGGAAGAAATGTCTCCTCCAGAAAGTCCTTATCTTTAGCTTCTGTCTACTCTGTTTTGATCTTCAGTTCCACACAGGCGAATGCCAAGCTCTGAAATGGTAACAAGGTCATTTCTTTTAAATAAGTAATATCTAAGCCAGAATGGAAAATGGATGGAGTGTAGTCGGTGACACTAATTTAGATCAGGTCACAAAATATTTTCGTGGGAAAATAAATGAGGAGCAGAGGTCAAACGTTTGCCTGTTTTCAATAGTAGCAGGCTGTCTGCTGTAGCTCTTCAGGCAGTCTTCTCATAAGTAAATATAAACATTGCAGAAAATGAGTAATTAAAAAACCTGCTGTAAATCTTCTGGTGCCCTCCTGTGTGAAGCAATGGATGCTTATGATAGTTGAGTGACTCCCTTGTGAATTTTTACATCCATCTCCAAAATAAGGTCACCTGCTTGAAAAGGATATCTTATTTTCTTTTTCCCATGGATCAATTTGGAGCTTAGAGTGAGTTAGGTGAACAAATATTGTTGCTATTGTGGTAGGATAGTGCTGGCTTTTAAACTTCTGACATATGTCATAAGTGAGCAGAGATTTCAACCCAAAGTCAAATGTTACCCTTTAATAAAAGAAGCCTTTTTGCCTCTCATTATTTCTAATGAGGTAGTTTGAAAGATGTTTTCCTTAAACATCAGCTTGTTTGTCATTCTACAGTGCTAGCAGTTGGGGTGCAAATACTTACCTTTTATGGTGGAAAATTACTGATTTTTTTTCTCTTCATTTTTGGTATTCTTAATTACCTTTTTACAGGACACAGCAAGCTTTTAAAATTATCATGGATAGACTTTTATAGCAAGTCTCATCATGTGTGGTCTTATTAATGCAGGAGTTTAATCAGTGTTACTTTTCGTCCTTTTACTGTTTATTCATAAATTATTTTTCCAGCTGCTTAAATGTATCTGTAAATTAAGTTTTCACTGTAGTTGGCAAGATCCTAATTTTGAAATAGTGTCAGTGGAGTTTAGGAGTAGTATCAGTAAAAATAGAGAATCTTAGTATCTGCACTGGGGAACTTGCTTAATATTATTTACAGGAATGCCAAGGAACAATACAGGAAATGGAAAACAACTGGCAAATTGAATCCTTTAAGACTTTAAACCTAGTTGAAAGTAATTTCCAAATTCATGGTCAAGTTCTAAAATATTTTTACACATCTAAATAAGAAAAAATTGCAAGATTGGGACATTAAAAATAATGGCAATTATGATAGAGCTGCCTGCTGCCCTGTAACAGTAACTAGGAAAAGAATCTGTATAGCAGAACCACTAAATTTTCTTTCGTGAACTGGAGAGGATATATTAAAATAGAAGTGATTGTTCAACCTTTTAGTAATTACAATAGATATGTGATTTCTGAAATTATTACCAAAACAATATTTTTTTAGATTAATTAACTCATCTGACACTTTAGCTAATAGTGTGCTGAGTAGGTGCAAGAATCTATATATGCAACTAAATGTCACTTGAATATTCATGAAATATAGTTCATGTATTTTTCCTAGAAAGAACATCTCAGAAAGTGGTAGAAACTTTTTTAAAAACTCTGCATTCCATTATTTGTTAAGTCTGCACCCTTTACTTTTTCATATGTCTGTGTGTATATATATTCTATGTATTTAAATGGTGCTGTTTATAGTTTTTTGAGGGAGTATCTTGTAGTGAGGTGATTAGATTTGGTAACTTGTGCACTTGTTAACACAATATTTTTCTACTGATACTCTTGCATGTTTGAGTGGTTTCAGTGATTGCTGAACAGCAGTTGTAGGTGCCAAGGCCAGCACAAGATTGAGGCAAGCATGAGAACACAGTTCTTTCATCAGTTTGTACAAAATGCTTTCAAAGTTCTCTGCAATTGGTTTTAATAGTTTTCCAGTCCAAATGTATTACTCTTTTAAATATTCAAAAATGCAAAGGAAGAACTTCATTGAGTCAAAACATTAACAGTTTATTAATCATGATTAGAAGTACCTAAAATACATTTGTATTCATGAGGTGCTGGGTAGAGGTAAGCTAGTTGTGAGGAATAGTTTTAAAACTTAATCCTTACAGTTTTTACCACTCTATCCTATAGTTTATAGTAATCTGCATGCTCTGTGTTAAACTTGTAAACCCTGAAAAGGAATCAAGTATAGTGAGCAGGTAGGTTAATTTGTGTCAGGGAACCTCTGCTAGTAAAATTCATCAAGTGTAATTACTGTCACTGATAAAATAGATGGTGTTGCAGCTGACCCTACTGGTCAGGAAGTGCAGCAGCATAGTCTGGTGAGGAGATCAGGTCTCATGCACTTCAAGCATTCTGCAGTCTAAAACACGTTTGTAATGAGAATGTGAAAACCCAGGAAATCTATTAAAGTGGCAGGCTGATGGCTAGGTTTCTGAGGACAGAAGTGCTAAAGATGTGATAACTTTCAGGGTTGTTAAGATGTAAATAGAAACTTTGAATACCTGGTACTTAGAAAACTCTGGTACTAAACTTGATTTCAGTGGAAACCTTTCTGAAGAAATGTTTGCTGTTTCCTTACATGTACACATAGAAACACCTCTAATTATTCTGGTTTTTACCTTAGCTTGGGGGAAGAGGGAATATCCTTGCTCAGTCTGCTAAGCTCTGTATCACTTAAATGTCATGTCTTAAATGATCTGTAGAATGCAAAAAAAAACCCCAAAACAACAACAGCCCAAAAAACAATCACCAGGTTTGCTAATTTGAACAGTGAATGAAACAAGTGTTCTGTAGTGTCATGGTACATACCCTATACACAAGATGGAGCAGACATTTATTCCTGGGATTTTGGAGTTACTAAACAGGACTTAAGTCATGTACCATATGCATTTCTGGATCTTATGTCATGCTGACAGGAAGTAGAACATTAACTCTGTGGCAGTACCCTTCATGTTTCACCATGTGATTGTGAGCCAGGACTCTTCAGCAAGTTACTGTAGCCTGCTTTGGGTTGCAGATGAGGTTTGCCAGCAGGAAGAGTTGTTATCTCATTGGCAGGTAAATGGTCTCTTGACGTTGCCTGTTTGGAGATTAGTAAACAATGTGCAGCTCCTCGTGGACTCATAGGAGAGGTTGTAGCACTAATGAACCATTGTAGTGCAGTGGGCTGTGTTCTTTGGAGCCTTTGTTGCAGACTGAGTTAAATACTTTAGAATAAATATTCTGGTTCAGTTCTTTTGGCAGGCTTAGTTCTGCTGTGGCTTGAAGATTGCACAATTGTCTGGTAGGAGGTTTTGCTATTTAAAAGTCCTTCAGGCTATTTTACTTTTAGTTTATCCATACAGAAGACTAATTGTTTCAATTACTATTAAGTGTACATTTAAGCAAAATGTGATTTTTCTTTTTTCTTGAGAAGAGGGAAACATCTTGAAGAAGAAGAGATCTTGAAACAGAATTTGAGAGTCCATATTAAGAATGTATAAGCATGGCTGTGATTCTCATGGGAGTTGTTTTCGTTTGGAGGATAGGATCACTTTCTAGGGAAAGTTCCTGACATTCTCTGCAGTGTGGCACAGCCAACCAGTTGTTGATATAAATGCTTTATAGTTAAGGATAAGTAATACTTAATGCATTGGTACCCATATTACATATTTCATCAGTTTCTTTGCTACTTGACATGGCTTGAAACAACTCTAATAAGTTACATTTATTGTATGTGTAATGTGCTTTATTATTGTGGTTGCTTTTCAAACCATGTTCTTGTACCCCAAGCCTCTTAACGAAGAGACTAATAAAATACATACAGAAATGCTTCTATATCATGCATACAAATTTTTTTAGGCTTTAAGCTTCATCACTGTTTTTATAGTAACTTGTTTCTGGTTAAGTCATAGGGAGGGAAAATATTTTTTTAACTGTCTATTTTAGAGATTCCAGTTTTCCTTCAATTTATTAGGGTATTTTTTTTAGAAAAAAGTTTTCAAAATCAGGATTCTAGACTGAAAGAAAAATTTGAATGCTTTCCCTCAGCACAGATGTGGCTTTTCCTTTTGTGAAAATAAACTGGCTGTCCCTCATACATAATAATGCTGCCCCTGTGTAGGTAACAGTTATAAAGCCATGTACTTGGATGATTAAGTGAAGTATGTTCCATACAATTGACTGTTAAAATCAATTGTGAATGTTTCTTTGTGATGTTGTTTTCATTTTGGTTTCCTGGATTTTGACAGTTTGATTTTCCTATGGTATTTTCATCTACATAGATATTTTATAATACTAGGCTACTGGCTCTATCTTTTGAATTACTTATTTACTCAAATAGATAATACAATGTTTTATTTTTTTTAATACTGGTTCCTCTTTGTTTTCTAAGAGAACCACAAAAATAGAAAAAGGAACAAAAACTTTCCTATTTAACCTGAACTAGTAAACTAGTTAAAGATGTTCAGAAGTTCTGCAATGCAATTGAAATACTTAAATCTCAAATGGAACTGCATCTCCCTCTTTTGGAAAATCAAGGCATGACTTCATTACTTGGCTTAGAAGATAGGCTTTTTCCTCTTTCATATCTTGATTGTATTTTAATCTTAATTTATTTTCTTTCCCTAAGGGGGAAGGGAAGGGGAAAGAAGGGGGAATTGTGAACAAATATTTAATAGCCATAAGTTTAGATTGTAATAGCTGATGTCATGATATATTTACAGTGCCAATAAATTTCTCCCCAATGATTTCTGAATGGCACAGCTTCATCTGCAGAACTTCGTTAGCATGTAAACCACCTAAAAAGTACTATTATGTCTGGTAACTAAGGGATATTTTTTCAGTATTTGATTAAAATCCTTGTCCTTTTGGTAGATTTCTTTTTCAGAAAATGGTTAGGAAGAAAAAGAGCAAACCAGACAACTTTTTATCAGCTGACTTAGTTTTGATAGTAATCATAAATTGGTCAGGAGAATAAAGCTGGGAGAAGGAATAATGTGACTAGTGTTCTATTACTTTTTCTTTCCAGTGTAAAGTTTGCAATTTAGGAAGGAGAACAGCCTGGAAGAAGCAACATACTGTCCATTCTTTCCAAAATTTCATTTCAAGGTTTATAATCAATTCACTGTAAGGATATAACTTTAGTCTACAAGCACCTTGACAGATACACTCAATTTCTTGGTTATTTGGAGCAGTATGAATAGAGTATGGTAAAGTTTTTCAGATGAAGTTGAGTTCTGGAAAGATCTCCCATTTTCCATGCTTCTTGCCCCACCAGTTTGGGTGAAGGTTCATTTGGGAAGGTACTCCTGAGTTGGGGAAGCTGAAATGTTGAAAAAATCTTCTGATCCTTTTACTTCCTTGCTGTCCCTCCTGAGCTTTGTTACAGGGCTGTGCAGGAGCAAGAAGAGCAAGGCACTAGTGCAGAAGCTGTGTTTGCTTCTTTATTTCTTACCTTCTATTTCTGAGGCTATTAAAGAGAAAAAAAAATCAGGCCTCTAAAAATCTATCAGGTAAAGTGCGACAATTACAGAATAATGCTCTTTACCATGCTGTCCAATCCCAAATTTTTATCAGGCTTTTGTATTTTTATCTAAAGCTGCTTTAAAGTGAACTTTCAGACAAGAAACTCTTGATTCCCGTCCTGGGCTCTGCAGCAGGTTGCACTGTGTTATCAGAAAGTGTTCTGCTGTGCTCCTATGCATTCAGGACCAAACACACTGAAGTACTGCCTCTAGATTCCAGTGCTTCTCTCACAAACCAGCACTCACCTGTAGGAAGAGAGGAGTTGCTCTCTGGTTTCCTCTGTGTTTGTGAGGGGGTGATGGGATTTTATTTGCTGTGGTAAATGACCTCAGTTTACACTGTCTACTGGCAAAAAGTCATCAGCGTGGTCTATCCTGGGTGCTAAAGTTAGGATTGAGTCTTGTTGTGGATGAATAGGACAGGCAGGGGTGCACAGGGAAAGGTACTTCCAGTTGAAAAATTGTAGCATGGCCGGAGTGGGTCTCTTCTCCCAGGTAATAAATGACAGGACAAAGAGAAAATTTCCTCCAGTTGTGCCAGAAGAGGTGTAGATTGGATTTTAGGAAAAAGTGGTCGTGCATTGGAACAGGGAAGTCATGGAGCTGCATCCTCAGAAGTTTTCAAGAAAATATGTGGATACAACGCTCGAGGGCATGGTTTAGTGGTGAGCACAGTGCTGGGCTAGCTGTGGGCCTCCATGGTCTTTGCCTACCAAAATAACTCTATGATTTTGTTTCTGGAGCAGCTTTAGGGTGTTGAGAAAATAATGTGCAATTTAAGGAAAAAGAGAATAACAGGATTGTATTGGTGTTTTGAATGCAGGATCTGTCTTTGAAACTGAACAGCATTTATGAAATAGAATCTGAAACCAGGTTTTCTTACAGTAGCAATGTGTCCGTAGTATATTGGGTCAGATTCTTTTGTATTCTTGTGAATTTGTAATGCTTTTTCTTGGTTACGCTATTTATCTACAGCAAAAGTAAAAATGTAAACTTTTATTTTCTACAGTGCACATTATGCTAAGAAGCTCTTGGGATTCAAGAAGTTGTTTTCCATTTTCACATACTTTCAGAACAACTGAGGGAGGGAAATACCTTGATGCTAAATTTCTAATAAATTTAATGTAGTAGAAAAACCTTGTTATGTTATCACTGCATCTAATATAAACTTTCTAGGGAGTCTTTTAAGAGCTTATTTTGCTCATGTTTTATGTTTTGAGTTGAACTTGCTTTTAAGTCAGATGCATGTTATTGAGATGAGATGTTTCCACCTGTATTCCTGTGGCTTTTATATTTGGATAATTTTGTGTCCGAAATGAATAGATCTGAAGCTAATGAAATACTGTAGATTGTAAAATACTGAAATAATAGCTTATTGCCCTTATATAACAAGTTGCTGACATTCCCATATTTATGTTAAAGCTAGTCCACTCTCTTATTTTATTAGCTATTGTTGGTTTGATGGCCAATTTAATTTCATCATTGTATTAAAAGCCACATATACCAAGAATCATTCTAAGTGTTTTTATGCTATTAAAGTAATGAAATAATAATACAGTGTTTCAGAGCAATTTATTGGCTTGCATATATTCATCAGTTATTTAGTTATCACTTCATCATTTTCCTTCCCCCAGCACAAGTATAAATGATAAACCATTATATAAAAAAAATTCTCAAACAGAAGAAATATGTCTAAATTTTTTTTATATATATATATATAAAAAAATATATATATATATATATATATATAAAGAACTAGTCCAGAAAATTATACTTTTAAAACAAAATAAATATCTGAAAGATAAAGAATGACAGCATGGCTTTTTATTTCTAATGTTTGAGCCTGTCTCCTAATTAGTGGAAACAGAGGCAGACATCTTATGGGAGCACATCATAATTAAATGAAATGCTCATGAATGGATTTGAAGTCTGCTTTAGATGCAGGAACTGAAAGCTAAAGGAGTGGTTGCTGAGCAGAGTTGTCTGATCTTGTGCAACTATCCCTTGAATTATTCTCTCACACTGTTCTGAAAATCTTTTTGTGTGTACACTGGGAGTCGGGGTAGCCAAGTGGAGCTGTTGTGAAGAGAAGATGAAGGTAACCAAACACAAAGAAGAAAGGGATGTTCATAAACGTATATGAATTTTAAATGTGGTAGTTTGTGGCCTGTTACTGCAGTTCCATCTGTCATAACAATAGCACTGCCACATTAAGCTCCATTTTTACGCATGGATTTATATGTTATCTGAACTTGTATTTGTGACAAAGCTTTTAAATTTATTGTGAACCCTTCATACAGTTTATCATTATAGATCATCTAAGAAAAAATGTGTGGTGCCTGTTCATGAAAAGTCAGCAGATTTCCCTGAGTCACAGTAGGTTGAAAATTGCCTGAATGTAAGCACAGAGTTTTTCTTTAAATGCCCCAAAACATCCAGAAGGAGTTGCTGGATGTACTGTGGGTGATATAAAAGGCCTGTGTTATTTTGGAAAGGCAGAATAATGGGATACCCAAGAGTCTCAAATGCCTGAAAAATCAAGGCCTCTCAATCTCACTTGTCCTGCATTGGCAGCATCATTACATTAAATGAGACCTATTTCAGCTTCTGAATTGCTCCAATGTGTTATTGCGTTTTCTTGATGGTACTGCACTGACCTCAGAGTGATGGTTTCCCCTTAACTGTAATAAACTGCTTTTGAGAGTTTTAAACATCATCAAACAGACTCATAACCCCTATATTTAGTTTTATTCTACAAGTTACTCCTCGTTCCATGAATTTCCTATCCTCTAGTGGGCAGACATGGAACATGTTGTCACTTTGGTGCTGACGATATTTTGAGATTTAGGTCCTGCTTTGTCTTCCAGAAGTGCAGCATTTGGAAAATTGGAATGAACTTTTGCACACCAGTTATTACTTACCTTCAAACCAGCCTTTGTTGGTTATGTTTTCTCTGATTTCAGCCATACATTTGTTTTTCTAGTGATTTGTATTCAGATCTGAAAGTTCTTCAAAATTAATCACTTAGTAGCACTGATGCTGTAAAACTCAGGTTTAAGGTCATGTTTTTTCTATGTTGTGTGTACTCATCTGTGAAATCCACAGCACTTATTACAGTTGTTTGGGATGCTAAACTTCAAGATGCTGAACACTTCAATCAGAAACTTTGAAAATACACCCAATTTCCCTATAATGGAAAATGAATACCAAACACAAATTTTTAACCTTTGCCTACAAAAGATGTGCAACATAGGTTAAGGTCTTCCTTTCTGTTATTTTGCAGTTGTACTTATATAAATTGTGTGTCTGTGTCATGTCCATTTTTAGAGCAAATTGACTTTTTAATGTCAGGTTTTGAAGGACATTTTCATTCTGTCTTCCTAACACTTATTTCTGTGAGACCATTTATTTACATATATTTATATTTCACTTGGAAGCCAGAATTGTGTGACATTCAAAGGTCTCATCAAGGATTTTGAATGTTTACCACTAGGGGAGGTGGGGAAAAACCCTAAACTATTTAGGTGAGCTATTTGTAAAGTTGATGTGGGCAAATTCAGCATGACTTCGAATTTCCTATATTCTTATGAAGCTTCCAATGGAAAAGCATCATGGAGACTCTGAAACAGGGGGAAAAAAAACCCTCTTTTTGACAGAGTTCTAAACAGGCTTGCTATTTTAGGACACTTCCCTCTCGGCACACAGACGCACAAAAAAAATCATGACATTGTCCACATAATATACAGTTTGATAATATATTACTTTATCTCATGTTTCACCCAAAGAGGTGGCTAATGTAGATGGTGGCAAGTTCTTACATCTGTAACTTTTTGTTTCATTCTGTCTAAATTTAGGCTGTATTCATGAAACTCTTTTGAGATACCAGTTTCTTTCTTCTTTAACAGTTTTTGCTGTATTTTAACAAATTGGGGAGGTTGTATTAGTTTGTGTCAGAAACTTGGATTTCCTTTTTTCCCCCTGCATTTGACCTCTTGTTGGAGCTTTCTTGTTTTCTGTAATAATAGGATCAGAAATCCAGGGATTATTTTTACCTAGGATTCTCTTTAACTTAAGTCTAGATAGCTGTAAAACAGGTTCCTTATGCTTTTGTCAGTTTGCCTGGTTCATTTGACATGTGTTCCATGCTATTGCAGTATGCATTTTAAAAGCTTTATTTAATGAGGACTGTAGGTCTTATATCAAATGGTGGGATGTGCCTCCTCATATACATTGAGGAATGATCAGGGACATGCCTTGTGAAAATGAAGTCAGTAAATCCCAAGGCCAGTCTGAAAATGCCTAATTTAATGTACATCATGGTTTTGTGTATGTTCTTTAGAGAACAATTTTTTGAGTTAATTAGAAAATGTAAAGTCAGCTATAAAGTCTTGATGAACTCAGTAATAGGTAATTAGGCTGCAACTTTTATGAATTTGGTTTTTACTCATTTTAAACTAATTTGGAGGAAAAGTACAGTATCTGTTAAACTGATTTATAGGTACTCTGTCAAAAGCACTGTGTAATGACCATATTCAGTATTCCTTTTGCATATAAAATATATAACAGCACATTTAGAGTATACACAGCAACTAATTTTTGTATCTGGACACTGCAGAGAAGGGACCACAAGTCATAATTTGGGGTGAGTGAAGCAAGAGTTTTCACCTGTCTTTGTTCTATGTGTGCTTTATTTTTTTTTTAATCTTTTTATTACAGCTTTTACTTATATGTAATGGTTTCAAGAAATAGCAAAGCAAACATGGGAATTAAAGCTGTCAGACGGTTTGCATTAGAATTATTTTTGTCTGTCTTGGGCTGAATTGCTATTTGTTTTGTGCTGCCATTCAGTTTTTTCCAGTTCCTTTGCTCATGCTTCAGCTAAACATTGTGATATGAGAGTTGTGTCTCAAGAAACTTCAGAAAACATTATTTTATTTTTAACTTCATTAATAAACCTTATACAATATCAGGAGAGAGGAATAAGATGATTGAGTGCAGAGCTTGATAATTAAGTCTAGGAGAGGCTCTGTAAATGGTATTCACATAAAATTGAGAAAAGTATAAAACAAGCATAGCAACTAAGAATTGAAATTGCCTGGGATCACTTGATAGATCCATAAGAACACGGTGCTGATTATGCTTCTACAAACCAGAGAAGGTAAGGATTCAACTTTACCAGCTCTTGTGTTGTAATAATTGTTTTTTTCTTGACTCTGCTTTCTCTGTGCACAGCCCATGATACTCAAAAATTAGAGCAACAAATGAGCAAATTTGAGATTTCTGCTGTACGGGTGAGGTTAATCTATACCCATGACTGGATATATTTGAAAAATGTTTCTTGAGACAATCTGTACTGTAAAGAAAGCAACAAATAAATTTTATGATTACTTGTTTAAAATAAGTGCTCCCCCACTTTTTTGATTTTTTTTCTGATATTTGGATGATTAAATTTCATTGCTTCTATTGTTGGATAAATGTATCTTGGGTTAGACTCTATGATCTTAAAGGTGTCTTCTACCCTAGTCATTCTGTGATATCCTTTTCTTTTGAGCATGAGAGTTTTGTTATATATTTACATAATAGAACTGAAAGCAATGTTTTAAAATGAATGAACCCAAAAATTTAGATTGTGAGCCTTAAAATAGAGCAAACTCTAAAGTTTAAGACTGTTCAAGCGTGTAAACCCAATGCTTAGAACTGTAAATTTCCACCACATGTTTGTGGCTCTACATTATTACTGTCATAATATATGACAAATAAATGTATGTATTTCTAGGAAGTTTTAGTTTTATGTATTAAAATTCTGTCTGTGAAAATTGCTAGAAACTTGTATGATTTCCTGTAAGTCTCTCAATTCCTGAAAAGTGTAATCCTTAAATTTGGCTTTGTAGGTGTTTTGAACAAATGCAAAACTAGCACTTGAACAAAATGACTTCCAAATAAGTGGTAAATCAAATGCACTGGTGTCTCACAAAGGAGGGAAAATAAAGTCAATTTAAGTGACTAGAGAACAACAGAAGTTCTTATACTTTGTCAGAAGGATGGGATACAGAGATTGGTTGTGCAGTATAACTGCTGAATTATAAGTTGAAAAAGTGAAATAACTGTTGGTCATTTGAATGGTTTTCTAATATCTTTTCTAACTTTTTCATTGCTTAATGGTTTTAATTAAAGACAGTGCGTGACTGGATTAATATATCATAATAAAGAAATTTACATTTCACCCCTCCAGTATCATTTTTGGATTAAACCAGTACTACAGCTAATTAATGTTCTGAATGTAGATTAATTAATTCACATTTCTTAAATGTGCCCACCTTTCATAAGCCTGTCTAGTACGAATTATGCTAAAATATTAGAAAAAAGGAATGCCAAGATGAGTGGGTTATTATATGCAGTAATCATCTTATTTCTGTGATGGGTAAATTGGGACAAAATAATAAAAGAAGCAATAGCACCATCACAGAAGTGTGATATTAGAGAGAGGAGATAAGTTTTATTATTTTAAGAGTAATTTGCAAATTGTCAATGCTATCAGCAAGACGGATCTTCACAGTGTTGATATAATTTGCAGAAATACTCTTTGGGTCAGCTTTGCTAGCGCAGCTAACAGAAGAAAATTTCCATGCAACTTTACAGTGTTTGCAATAACTCTCTCAGCTTTTTCTGGTGGGGTTTTTGGTATCGATCACTCCATCTTATAAAACCTATTTTGAATTGTTAGAGTTATAATACTATGTACTGAGACACAGCAATCACACTTCCTTGCCTTATTTTATCAACTTCCATTAACTGTCTGCATATACATATTTTCATCTTTGTTGGTCTAGATGAGCTTTCAACTAAGCATAATTCTGTGATCCTGCCTTCTTCCATGATTGGGTTAAGGGTACAGATGATCTATCAAAACAATGAAAGACACTTGATAGAGGTGAAAAGGCAGTTCTTTGATAACTTCATCTTCCAGACTCCCTGTTAGGAATTGAGAGCAAAGACAAGTCACTTTTTCACTTTTTTTAACAAAAAAAAAAAAAAAAAAAAAAAAAAAAAAAAAAAAAAAAAAAAGAGAAAGGAGAGGAAAAAACTCAACCCCTTTCCCTTTTCATTTGAGGTTTCTTACAATTTCATAGTTTTCTTACCAAAAAAGAAAAAAAAAATAAGATCAACAACCGAATTAAAAAGTCTCAGTCATCACTTTCTTTAAAAAAGCAGAATTAAGAATTCCATGCCTTCACTTGCTTGTACATTTCTAGGTTTTAAATTTGCAAACCATCTGTGTTGCTGTTTTAGTGGCAGCCAAGATATCAAGCAAAACCAGAGTGGTGCTGTTCCTTCTCTGCTGAGGAGAGGGAGGTGGGATGGGGTGGGAGGATGTGAGAGGTGATGTCCTGTCCTGTGCTTCTTGTGTTATCTGTGATTCTGGGCTATGTGACATTGTTAAGGACTCACAGAGCATGGAAAGGAAGATGGAATTAAGATATTAAAATGGCCTTGCTAGATTGTTTGTTTGCCAAGTTAAACAAATCACAGTTCTCATCTTAATGACATTATACTGCATGTCTATTTAAATTTATAAGAGCATGGAAAGGAAATAGCAGTGACAGGGGTAATTAGGGAGCCTAACAGAAATCCATTTGGGAAGGCTTCTTCTCCCATTACTTATGTAAAGCTCATATATATCCTCACCTTTCAGCTCTTGCTGGTGAACATCACTCCTGTCTGACGTGTCTGGTTTGCTGTCCCTTTGCAAATCATCCCTGCCAGCAGCGTCGTTCTTCCTTCTCTTGACTTGCATTGTGTGTTTGTGTGCTCTTTAAATTAAATTTCAGTGTAGTCTACTATTTCATTCTGTGCTTGGGCTTGCATAGAAGGCATTCTGTGAGTTATAAGTGACTGCCTGCATATGTTGTGTTATTTTATAGGTGGTGATTCGTGCTCAAAATGGCGCCCTCCTCTATCGTATTTCACCCTGGGCAAGATATGTGGTCCGTGATGAAGACAAAGTGAATTATGATTGGGTTCACTGGAATCCACCACAGTCATACATAGTAAGGCTTCAAAATTATTTTCAAGAGGTGTATCATGTTATCTTTGTATCCCTGTTTGGAGGAAAATAAAAGGAGAGAGCCAACTAGTTAAAATAGCTGAGAGGAAGGGCTTTAATTCATGGCTTTGACAGAGGTAAATTACTTTAATGATGGATGTTTTTAAGCTGCTTCTTCAGCCTTCTGTAGAATTTATAAAAATAGTTATTAACGTGGTGTTTTAAACTTTGCCCCCTGTTTGACAGGTGTTCTGGGACAAGATGGTTGTTCCTGGTAGGGAGGAGAGCAGGGGATTATCAGTACTGGATTTAAGGATTGGTTATCTGCAAATGCAAGGTTCAGTACTCAACACTAGGTTAATATTCCATGAAGTCAGAACAAAACTTCTAAAATAAGGTGCCCATGCTCCAGTCAAATCTTGGTTTTTCGTATAGGAAAACACCATTATTGAATTTAAAGCCCTGTTCTTATGCAGTGCATGAGAACTCATTGCATTATATATGAAAAATACCCCAGGAGAACATTTGGAAACTTCGGACTGTCTGAGTGATGTTGTTTCATATTAAACTTTTTCATGTTTTCCCTGAAAAATGGTATGCAGTGGTTTATATTAGAGATGCTGTAACCTCTATTTTGAGTTAAATTTTCACATCCACCTCAAATTATGAAGCGATTTCTTGAGAGAGAAAAGGTTTCTGACATGTAAAATATTTTTAAAAACAGATAACATAATGTACATTAACTCCTATTACAGTGTGTAGTCTTTGCCAATTTAGTGGCCTACTCTATATATGATGCTGGTGACATCTCAATGTCCTCCAGAAAAGGAATGAGTAGGTATTTGGAAATGCAGTGATTGGGCTGTCCTAGAGTGAAAAAGAGGCCCAGCTTTTGGGTACAGACAAGGCCTTATGTCATAAATGCTATTTATGAATAGTAGAGGTGTCCAGTGGAAATAAATCACAGGTAACAAGCCTCAAACAGAAGTTTTGCTCTTCACTGTGTTCCTTTAATTTCTGTTCACATGTGTGTATTCAACTAGTTTTGTTCTACCTTTTCAAAATTTCACCAGAATAATAAACTAACAAATAGGATATTAAATTCAATGGCCTTGTATTCTTCAAATGTTTTCACCCATCTAGAAATGCTGAATACTCACCTCCAGTCATGGGTTTTTTTAATTATATTTTAATCCTAAGTAACTAATTACTTAGTTACTTGAATATAGGTGATTGAATATTACTAATTATATGAATATAGGTGATTCGGTGCTGTGGAACTGTATTCTTCAGGAATAAATTTATAAATTTATAAATAAATTTATAAATGTAAAATTTTCAGTTAAGAGAAGGCACAGATTTCTCATACCTGCAGAAAGCAGGTATGCTTAAAAAATAAAAACTTAATATTTTCTCTCTCTATTTTCAAGCAAGATTCATAGTGATTCAGAAGGACATCAAGTGGCGTGGCTGCTATAAGTTTGAACACTGAAGGGTAATTTAAAAAGTAGATAAGAAAAGTGTTGAATCGTGAATGTCCAGTTACTTGTTCATAAAGGGTGTAAATTTCAAACAGACATTTGTTTTAACACTTTAAAATGGTCAATTGCTTCTGAAATGTTTAGAATGCTCTTACAGGAAAAACAAAATAAACCTTAAATTGTTTTTCATCTTGTTCAAATCATGTGATTATGACAACACTCCTAAGCTGTTGTTAATGACAACTGGTTTGTTTTTTTTTTTTTCTTGTAGCATAAGAATCCATCTCCCAAGAGATTAAAAAGCCTAAGAATTTATGAATCTCATGTGGGAATTGCTTCCCCAGAAGGGAAAGTAGCTTCTTATAAAAACTTCACATACAATGTACTACCTAGAATAAAGGATCTTGGTAAGTAATACCAGAAATGCTTGCAGAGATAATTTTTGTGTTCCTGTGCTCATTAGAAAAGGTAACTGTCAAGTATCTAGATGGTTTTTTTGCATTTCCAAGTTGCACATACTAAAATGTGTATAAGAATCTATATAAAAATTGATTCTTAGGTGAGCATAAATGATAAACAAGTGAAATCTATGGAGAACAAACAAGACTGAAATAGGATATGTGAGTCAAAGTCCTTTCCAGATTTTTAGGTAAAATATGATTGTTAAAGCCCAGAAAAGTATTGCAAAGTAATTTGCTTTTGGCGTGGTTTGCTTTCAGCTTGAAAAAGGGCCTGTTTTTGTGACAGCCTTCAGAAAATACTTCATTCTTGATTGTTTCTACTAGTGTAGAGCTTAATTCTAAGGAAAGACAAAAGAAATACCTGGATATTTCTTCTTTGTTTTGCCAGAATAAGCATGCTAGACTTCTTTTATCCCTGAACAGTAGCTCTGAAGTATCAGAACAAGGAAACTTTAAATATGAAAGATCTTCTTCAGGAAAAGAACTTCTAGTATATCAGAGAGGATGTGTGAAAGAGCTGGTACCCTTATCTCAGGAAGCACAACGAAACTGTTCACCTCAATTTCACTTTAATTATTTTTTCCCATGGTGTCTTTGCACTGTTTCTGTAATGGGCAATGTTAGAACTTACTGCCTTATGATGAAATATGCATTTTACACTGCTGTAAAATAATCATGACATCTGTAGCTGCAACCTCTGTGGATGGTGGCTGTGTTTGTGTTTAATTTTTTTATTATTATTATATTTTATTTATCAGAGTGCCTGAAGAAGACGTTTTCTTGTAGCTTTACACATTAAGTCAGTGTTTCACGGCTTTTGCCTTTCAGTAAAGTTGAGCTTGTAGGTGAGAGTTGCACATCTGGAATCCCTTAAAAAAAAGCAATTTTGGATTTTACAATATATATCTCTGACTCCTTACTGCCGAGGAATTTCACTTGTCCCAAAAATTAAGAGGATTTACAGAGTTAGAAAAACATTCTGCATTGCTTACAATTTTTTTTCTGGGGAAATGTCATGAAAAGGCTGATACACAACTAATAAAAGCAGTATCAAATTTAGGGTATACAGAAGTTATAACTAATGTTCCTTCTTGTTTAGATTAAGTAAGCATTGTGGGAATTAAGTATTTTTAAAATATATTTGTAAGGTATTTTAGTTTTGGAATGTCTTACTATTTAGGACAAGCTTAAAGACATCACTGTGTGAGAACTCTAATATATTACTAGTTTGTAGAAATATGTGCATGACAAATAGCAAACTAAGTAGCAAGCAAATTGAATGAGATTAATTTGATGCAATGTTGCTGTTTATTTATAAAAATGCTGTAAATAAAAATAAGTACAACGAGCCTGAATTATAAACCAGCAATGAATCTGACAAATTGCTGAGCTCACACCAACCATCTTCTAATAATAGCTCTGGTTTTAAATGTCACAGCTGTAAAAAAACATGGAAGAATAAAAAAAATCCCACAGCATCTTGTTGAAACTAAGGAATGAAGTGAAGATTTTCTTCAAACGGAGAAGTGGTAGTGGTGTGAGTCTTAATAGCCTGTAGATAAAAAACTGATTCTTTGGAATTCCCTTCTTTAAGAATGCACTGGACTATCTTATGTGGTACAACACAATGTGTCCCCCAGCCCTGCTGGACTGCTTTGGTTCTTGGGTGAACTTGGAATAAAAGCACATTAAATGTGTGTTTTCTCTTTTTGTCTTCCCTCTTGTAGAGGGAAGAAATAACTATTACAGTTGGAAATAAGTGATTTTGATGGGTTAAAAAGATTTCATATGTCATGAAGTTATAGTATTGTCTCTAGGCTGGAGAGATGTGGGTCTGACAGATGGGTCACTTGGTGGATAAGGAGTTAGTAGGATGGTCACACTCAGTTTCAGTCAGTGGCTTGATGTCCAAGTGGACACCAGGGATGAGGTGGCCTCTAATTGAAGGAGGGTGTAGGACATTAGGAAGAAAGTCTTTATTGTGAGGTTGGTGAGAGGCTGGAACAGCTTACTCAGAGAAGTTATGGATGCCCCATCCCTGGAAGGGGTGTTGAGCAATCTGGTCTAGTGGAAGGTGTTCCTGCTGTGGCAAAGGAGTGTGAGCTAAAGGATCTTTTAAGCTCCCTTCCAACCCAAACCATCCTGTGATTTTGTCATAGTATGTGTAGCCAGCGACTAACCCTAGACCTCCTGACTGCAAGTGTCAAAAGTTGAAGCAGTTCAGGACATGCAGGTTGGCATAACTTGTATTCTGAAGCTAAATAAGGATTATGCTTATCTCTGTCTTCATCTGGGAGGTTCAATATGTGTAGATCACTTGAAAAATTGACCGTGCTATTTGTAATGGAGATCACATAAATATAAACTGTTAAGTAGAATTGCTTTGTGAAAGTACAGAATCCTCAATATAACCATGAGGGTCAGAGGCAGCTAAAATGACAGCAGACATGAATGGATATGTTACAGGTATTGAATATTCTTTTAACTATCCTTAAGGTGTTTGTTTGTTATATTTGCTTTTATAATAGGCTATAACTGTGTCCAGCTGATGGCTATTATGGAACATGCATACTATGCCAGTTTTGGTTATCAGATCACAAGTTTCTTTGCAGCATCAAGGTAGGTTTAAGTGCTCCAGAACCTTCTCTGTTCTTTTCCCTTCCTTCCTATCCATTGAAATCAGTATTGTGTGCAGGTGTGCATTTGCAAGAAGTGTATAATGGGAAGCAGTGGCTTAGGCAGTTGCTCTACCTTCCTCTTAAATCTGAAATCAGTTTTGCACAGTGATCAGCTGCTCTGTGAAACACCTTGGGTAGGATACAGACAAAGTTTATAACTAACTTCAGCTGCCATAGCATATTCTGGGTAATCCACCTCCAGCAGTCTTTGTGCATGGGTTTGGGGTTCTGGAATTCTTGGCAGTAACAAACAGGATGTGTAGGGCTTTGTCTTGAGACAAACAGAACTGTACACTGTTCATAATGAACTTGATTAAAATCATGGCTCTGTGTGTTCTGTGAGAACCCTTTCCATTACAGGCTTGTAACAGACTGTACTTAGATTTGAGGTGTAGGATAAAATTACATGAAAAATGAATTTAGGTAGTTGTTAAGAAAATTATGATAAATGTGGAAGTCATAATTTTTTTCTTTTTAATTTTGTTCTTTTTTTGTTTGTTTGTTTTTTAATCTTAGAGCAGCTCAAGTGGCAACCAGGTTAAATTTAGATAGGTAGTTTTTAACTGGGTTAATTAGTTGAAAAAAGGTGTGTTGGGCACAGGAGACAAAAATCTTTTCTATAAAAATAAGAAAATGGTGTAGTACCTAAGCCAAATAACTGAGCAGGAAAAGAGCAGATGGTATATTTTGTGGACTTTGTGGATGTACATTTACTGTTGCAATCATTGTGTTACTTTATTCCAGCAATATGAATATATTCTGTACCCTTATGACCTAAGGAAGTGTTCAGTCTTAAATAGCAGCTTGAACTTGTATCTGTAATTTTTTATACTGAATTTGATGTATTATTAAAAAGGGAAGGATAAAACTGAATCTGTTTCTTCGAAACATTGTGTGGATGATGGAATTTTTATAATGAAAAAATGGTCTCAAATGGTAGTTTGTAAGCAATAGGTACTGCTTAAGAGGCTGAAAAAATAACCTGTGTACATCTGTAGAGTAGGTGAAGAGGAAGGGCTGACTTTGATGTAATTTCCATGATGAATGTCCAGTCCTGCCAGCATGGTGCTGATTGTGGCGCGTTGCCTTTTCACAGCCGCTACGGGACTCCCGACGACCTGAAGGAAATGATTGACGTGGCTCACTCCATGGGCATCACTGTCCTGCTTGATGTGGTGCACAGCCACGCCTCAAAAAACTCAGAAGATGGCCTCAACCAGTTTGATGGCACAGATTCTTGTTTCTTCCATTCTGGGTATAGAGGCAATCACCAGCTCTGGGACAGCAGGCTCTTTGACTATGCAAAGTGAGTATAAAACATCACTTCAGCTGTGCTAGCAGTTATTGTTTCGTAGCAATTCTGTTAAAACTACACTCCTCACCAAACTGGTAAAGTCATTTGGATTGTTTAACAGTTGCACTATGTGGAGTTAAGTTCCTCTTCTTGCTTAAATGCTTAAAAGCTAAATGGTACTATATCAATTTTGGTTTTTTTCCTGTCATCTCTTAACATCTATGTGCATGTTACATGCCATCTGCATTGTATGTATTATATAATGGTATAGGGTTTTTTATTTTAAAATATATTTCTATCTAAATATCCATTTAAATATCTATTATATAGGAATATATAATTGTGTATTTTACTCATTATATATTATATTCATATTTTCCTGCTATATGTAGTATGTTGCATAAATATAATAGATGTTTGTATATAAAAATAAAATAATAAGAGAAGCTGATGAAAACTTGTAAGCTCTGTAAATTTATTGAAAAACTGTCAGGTTGTTGAAATGTAGGAAAAGTTTCCCCCCCTGGACAATTAATTCCATTTCAAAGAGCTTCTGGAGGTCAATAAACAGTTAATACAGAGCAGGGGTCATTTTCAGTAGACAGTTCTAGAGACCCAGTTTGGGCAAGCTTCATTAACCAGTATAAATATAGTGTGTGTCAAAGCATGGATTAATGCCAGATGATTATTAGTATTTAATATTGTTTAATCTGTATTCTCTGAGGTATTGGGGGCAAGGAGATTGATCTTGTATGCTGAATGTTTCACTAGTTTAAATGGAGAAAGAGGCACAAGCAGCCAGCTTAATTCAGTGTCCTCATTTTTTTTTTCCTGTTTGTTCATCCCTGAACCACTTTGATTCCTCCCTTTCCTTTGTTTCCCTAAATATCCCACAATTCATTTTGTGTACCTTCACAATCTCCCTCAAGGATGGCCTAATAACATTCTATATAGAATTGATCACTGATTCCAGGATAAATTCCCTTAAATTGCATAATTTTGTGTGACCTTCTTATCAGTTACAAAGTTCTGTTTTAACCCATTCAAGGTTACATTTGAATGTTCCTGTGGTGGCCCATCACAAGAGCAAGTGTAGCATTCTGGTCTCTCCTGTTAATCTTAGTTGTTAGGCTTTGTGTGCTGCAGGTTCAATTTCCCGTTTTTCTCATTTTTCTCCCTTGCTTGCATTGAGTTGCCATGGACTGGATGGATATGATTCCATTGCACTATTACAAAAGTCATGTTACATAGCATAGGCCAATTGTTAATAGAACTCACAGTGTCAAACCAAGTGACCAGTGTGAAAACTGACTTGTGCACTTCAATGCTTAGTAGGATGAGCTGTTCTTTATTTACTTGTTATTTGAGGTAATTTAATGGATTATTTCAGGGGGAGTTTTTGAATCCTGATTTAATTATTATAAGAAATGCATTTTAGTACTTCCTATTAAGCTTTAAATTCATACTCAAAAAAATGGTATTTCAAACAATCTTAAGGCTTTAGTATCAATATGATAGTATTAAACATTTTATTTCATTTGATGCTTATGAGTAACCAACAAGTGTGTGAGTAGCAGTGTCTCTAGTGGGGCAATGAATGCAGTTATGGACCTTCCTCTGTTCCAAGCAGACACAGGTTCTTCCTGCTGGGAAAAAAAGTGGTGCTGGTATTGAGTGTTTGGGGTATTTATAAATGAGAGAAACAACTAGCTCCTTTCTAGGTTGCATTTGGTGCTGTTAAATATTTCTTCAGAACTGAAGAACTGCCTCCATGACTCAGTTGGGTCAGTGATATGTACCTGTACTGTGGAATTTCGTTTTGTGCTATGGAATAGCACAGACTGAATGCTGGAATGGGGAAGTGGAAAGAGCTGTGAGGGGAAGAGGTGAGATTAGAGAATAGCAAAGACCAGAGAAACTGAAGCTCTGCACTGGATGACTGAAGGTCCCTCGAAGGTCATTTCCCATTCCCACACCTCTCATGATTGCAACAACAAATCTGGAGTTCTCTTTTTAAATGGTTGTGGAAATTCTTTCTTCCCCTTCAAGCATAGGAAGCTGTGACCTTTTTCTAGTCATTAAGGGATTCTTTCATTCTAATACCTGAGACAGTAAATATTCTCTGTGTTTATAGTCAAGATTTAAGGCTGAAAAGATATAACCCTCATGGTCACTGTAAGTTTCATAGAACTGATTTAAAAATAGCTTTCATTTTCCCCCTATTCTTTGTGTGTGCAGGTTCCAAGCAAAATTGTGAAAGAATCAAACTGATTTCATTTCATTGAAAATGTTGGGTTTGGGGTTTTTTATTTCCCCATTTAGTCTGCATTGGCATTCTGCTAATTTCCATACCAGTGGATGAGCAGCTCTGGTCTGGATGAGGCAAATATAAAAATCCATGAGAAGGGTTCAAGTTGCTGGCAGATGTTGACAGTTTGCTCAAAATAAATGACAACAAACACAGTCTGTTGAATGGTCTGCAGAAAAGCTGGGTGAAATTTCTTCAGCTACCACAGCTTTCTATCCTGTACAGAGCTTGTACTAAATCCCTTTCCTTCTGTAGTGGGACAAACTGTTAAATCTACAGGTACTTAAACATCAAATGCAAAGAATGCTCAATTCACTTTGGAATGGAGAGAAACTAATTCTCTACCATGAAAGAGATTAAGACACAGTTGCTTTATCAGTTTAGTCTGTCTACATTTTCTTTTAAAGCCAAGATGTAAGTAAGTTTATCTCACAGCATTTGCAAGATTATTCGGTTGTCTGTGAAGGGGACTGTGAATACTTGCTGTAATAGAATGTAGCAAAATATCTATATCCATACTAAAAAATATATTTCTTGTGTACTTAAGTATTATTTTTAGTAAAATTCGTGTAAGTACAGAGTTTAGCTCCAAGAAAAGCAATGGTAAGCCTGTTCAGGGGACCTGTGTATTGCATCTTTGCATCACAGTGCTACTTAAAAAGATAAAGGCATGGTTTTAATTTTTAATTTCTCAGTCCATATTTATACGAGCGTTGCATGAAGAGGGAGCTTTTCTGTAAATTGTTAACAGCATTTTAAAGTTATGTTGTTGTCACAGGAGAATAAAAACCCAATTTCATTGAAATGAGAATTTGCAGGTAAAATAACTGGCCAATAGAATACATTTTGTTTAATTTTTTTCAATAAAAACATATAATCTGTGATTTAAAAATCAACCAAAAATAAACTTTTACTTTAATAATGAGCAAGAATAGCTCTTGCTCATTCTTGTGAGCTTTTCTAAAATCTGGATCCTGGGCGTTTTTTTCCTCAAATATGCTAATTTGGTGACTCTTCCTCTCCATCATCTCCATCCTGTCTGGCTGTATCTGTGTCCATCCCATTTCCCTCAGCAACCAACCCAAAAACCAGAATCACAAAGCTTCAGTGACAACTGCAATTGATGTTAATATTTTCTGTTGGGAAACAAACTTTTATATAATTTGCTTTTGGTTCCTGTGTAATATTGTGACTTTTCTAGCCCTGAATTCATGACAGGGAAATGCTTTAGTATAAAAGGGGCATTAGAAGCTCTGGACTGGTACTCTACTTGGCACTGTACAGTTAATTTTGGAGGAAATTAATGATCTCTGTTGTGTTCTTGTTAAAGGTAACTCTCTTGAAGTACATGTAAACATCCTCCCATCTTAAGTAAGGATTCTACTTGTAATTAATTTTGTACAAAGTATAATTTTTTTCCTCCTAAATTCATATTCAAAGGTTATTCAGCTGCCAGGTTCATTAGAAGTGATGTTGTAGGCTCTGGAGACCAGGTGGGATCACAACTAGAGTGGTTGATTGTGTTTTAATTTAAATTCATTTCTCCAAATAGCAAATGTGTCTAAAATACTAATCAGGCAAAACAATTTAAAAATAATTGAGAACAAGATATTACCTAGTAAAGATTTTTCCCACAGCACTACATAAATAGAATGTGTAAATGATGTTGCCCTTCTACACTTGTTGAGGTCCAAGAAGTATTGTTTTGACTTTTAAGGCTTTTTCTGTTCTTTTCATTAGACTTTGTTGGATTCTATTCTGTCATAATCCAGTTCTAAATGTCAATATGTATACTGATATATTTCTCTGAGCCTTTAGGAATAATGGGAGAATTAAAATTCAGAAAACATATGATGCCTTAAGGATTTTTTTTTGTTTGTTTGTTGTTTGTTTGGGGTTTTTTGTGGGGGTTTAGTTTGGTTTGTTTGGTTTTTTTAATACTATGACTCTTTTCACCTGAGCACTTAGGCAAAATTTTAAGTTATTTCACAGTCTAGAAAATGAATTTGGTACAAAAGTCAGAGATGGATTTACAATGCAGTTTTAATTTTAATTAGACCAGCTTTCTTGAATGTAGCAGTATGGATCAGTAAGAGAAGATATTGGTTGCAAGGATTTGGGGCCAGCAGATGTCCCAGCATCTCATTTGAGGTCTGTTTTCAAGGGGTTTTTTAAGACTGGATGTTGTGTCTGTATTTTTGGGCTTAAAAATCATAACTAAACCATGTAATGAGAGAAATCACTTATAAAGTTTTTTCTTCATCAGTTTTATGAAGTTTCAAGAGACATGCATGCCAAATGTGCTTTGAAATGCTCATGTAGGGTTTAGTGTATATAAACACTTTGTCCCATGAGCCACAGGTTTTACATCAGGGCAACAGATGACTTGCTAGTCCCCTGCTGCCAGTCCAGATGTTCTCTTCAGCTCGTTCTTCTGAACTGCTGGTGGTGGAACAGTTGATTATAGCTCAGTGCTCTTTTTTTTTTTTTTTTTAATTCATTTTTTCTTAAGGTGTGTTATAAACTGCCATGGCTCAGAAACTGCTTTTAACCTTGCTGTTAGTGCTGCAGAAAGAGGGCAGCTGTCAGGTGTTGAGGGTTGTGTCTTTGTTCTGCTGTAGGTGGCCTCTTCCCCAGCTTGCCCCTCAGAGTGGGGTGGCTCACCTGAAGCTTTTTTTGCTTGTCCTGTGGTTCAGCCTCAGGCAGGTATCTGGGGTGATCTCTTGCATCTGAAACCTCTCCTCTTGCATCCACCTGTGTTTGGATGCTGAGACAGTGGCCTTTTCTGCCACCCAGTGTTTAAATCCTGCATAAACCTTATGCTGTATTTTCTGGGGAGAAAAGCTCCAGTGATTTTGCTTGACTTTAGGATCTGACTCTTTAAAGACATGTTTATCTTCTAACATCTTCAGCAGCCTCTGTTAAGCTCGGTATTTGTTCTTCCTTGAACAGCTGTTCTTCATCCAAATTGTTTTTCTTTCTTCTGATTGCCTACTTTGCCAGACTTCGTCTGCCACTGAGGTGATGATAGTAGGTGGAATGAATTGGAGCACAAATCTGTCAGAGTTTAGTGTTTGGTTAGTAGGGGTACCTGTTTGGGCTCATAATTCTCTAAACATAGCCGTTCAGAATATTTTTGGGTTTGTTTTCCTTCAGTTCTGTGATGAATTCTAAATATCAGTGGAGGTTGCCTTGTTGCCTTTTTTGAGAGCCTGCCCATGGTTTGTAACAGTTTTCAGGATGAAATGGATTCACTGTGCCTCTTTATTGCTTACACCATTAGCATTTTAAACAGATTTAAGCTGATGCT
This sequence comes from Cettia cetti, assembly GCA_013401135.1. Classification (NCBI taxonomy): domain Eukaryota; kingdom Metazoa; phylum Chordata; class Aves; order Passeriformes; family Sylviidae; genus Cettia; species Cettia cetti. The sequence goes on along the minus strand of VZUI01044540.1, from coordinate 102,810 downwards.
CTGTGGAGTACCACAGTATTAAAGATTCTGGTTCTTTGCCTAATGCTCTTAAGGAGAATTGGCACATGAGCATGAGATACAGACTGCAGATATCACATGGTGTGTGTCCTTACCATTCACCTCAGGGGCCCTCTATTGATACTTGTTTTAGAGTGCAAAGATTTGACTGCAAACTTCATGCACACAAAGGATAGGTAGGATTTAAAGCGTGCTAGGACACTCATTGCTTCCGAGACGACACCTGAACAGACTCTGCTGGCCAGGCAGGTGTCAGTCAGGTGAGAAAAAGGAGACTGCCACTACTTGTGACAGATCCTTGATGCTACAGCTTTGTCCTCTTCACTGTTTTGTGCCTTTCCATGTTCTCCCTTTTGAATCCTACAGCTGATCTGTCTGTTACTTTGCCCTTCTTAGCTTGTCTAGTTCTAATCTAAAAAATTCTCAGTTTTCTCTCAGCTAAGGAATTTTCTTAGAAGCTTAAGCTTTGCAGGTTTTGGAACATAGTTTGGGACACAGGAAGAGGAGAGGGAAAAGCAAGCAGGGGTGGCTTGCACATAATTAGTGAATCATATCCAGTTGACTTCCCAGAGTGTAAGAACTGCAGTGTTTTCTTCTGCAGCTTCTGAGGATTTAGCAAGATGCAGGTGGCATTCTCCCAGCTGCATTTAGGCACTGGTAAGGACATCCAATGCCATGCCATGGTTGTCACAAGTATGTTTTCACTGGGAAGAATCTTTGGCCATAATTCCAGCTAGACCAAAGCTAATGCAGTGAGAGTTGACTATGAGAGAGATTCTCAGTCATGTGATGTCTTCTTTTGTATATTGTTGGTTCTAGGGTAATTACAATAGAACAGGGATGTAAGTTGTGTTTCATTATGTAAAACATAAAGCTGTGCTGATTTTAATTCATTTCCTGCTGGTCTTCCTCTACCAAATTAGTTTAGGAAAGCTCTGTGTTTAAAGATCTGCATAATAGGCATTGGAATTTCATTTGGCTGGCAAAGATTATTTCTTAATGATTGTTTTAAGGAAGCACTGCTTGCAGCATAATAGTGAGATTTCTATTCTTCTTTCCACCCCCCATAAATGTAATTATTTTCATTAAAGATTGTACTTAAAAACTCTGTCTGCCTATGTTCCTTAGCATGCTGCTTGTGACAGACTGGATTTTGTTGGTGACTGTGACAGTACAAAACTACTTTATAAAATTTAAACCTTAAAGTTCAAGACCTCCCATGCCTAAAAATCTTTATTTCTTTTCGTTTTCTCTTCTTTTTTAGTTATCATTCTATATGCTAACAAGAAAATGCTTTCAAGTATGGGAACATTGCAGTTCATAAATGGCCTTTTTTGAAGGGAATGATTTCTGAAAGCATTGACAGAAGGGAAAATACATAGGAACTTACTGCAATTAATCAGACAAATTGAAATAATAGTGCAAAAGAAAGTTTCAGCCGTGATCATATGATTTATAGTATATGCAGTCAAGAGCTGTTGTATAATTGCTTTCTTTTTTTAGTTTTTAAAGTTTTTAATTAAACAAGCTTAATTGTTTTACTGTACTGTACTTTGGTATAAAAGACTGTGAAGCTTTAAATCCATAGATGCTCTAAAACTCAGAGTTTCACAAAAGAATACATATAGCTTTTTTTGAAGTGTCCAGTTTCCCAAATTAACCTCCAATATAGCATTCACAGCTTTATGTGGAGTTTCTAAAATGTAGCTGCACAGAATGTGGTACAGCAATAAAGCAAGATACTGAGATGTAAAGAAAGGCACACTGAAAAGTTGCAGTCAATTGTTCTAAATTTTGTCAGGTAGCACATTTTGAAATATAGAGGTGACCACTTGTAGCCAATTAAATTCAATCATATCTTGAATAACTGCAGTCACACGTACCTGAAGTTGATTATGGTATTTCAATAAATATCCAAAATTAGCTAAGATTCAACACATTGCAGAGAATCATTTTTCATCAGTCTAAGTGCAATAATGATCTTGCATTTAGTAATCCACACTTCAATTGACAACTTTCACAGTGTTCTTAAGTGATTGCTGCAGCAGTTTACATGAGCAGCATCTGTTGTGAATAGAAGATTGTGCTGGAGAATAGGCTGATGGTTGTATGAGTTTGAGAAAAAGCCACAAATTAAATGAGGGATGTGGACTTTCTTCTAATAGGGTTTTATAGAAAGGAATTCAGGGTTGGAGGGAAATTAGGCATGGTGCAACTACTCATAGCAGGGAAAAAAGATGAAAACATTAAGACAATTTTGGGAGGTTTTTTTTATTCTGTTATGTACATATTGTATAATGCACAGATCCACTTGAAATCCATTTTTTGAAAGCTCACTGGAGAGAGCATATAATAATTAATAGGGAACAAATCAGTTAACAGCCATGTCTACAAAGTAGAAAACAATCAAAATTCTGTGGCATTTCCAAAAGTCAGTACCATATGTATGGCCAGATATTATTCAGAAATAATCTGCAAATAATTGTGTTTATCTGATATATTATTTAGAGTCTTGAAAGAGATTCCATGGTTTCCTGAGAATGGCATAAAGACAAAAGTTCCTGTCTCTGGAAGGTGATTGAAAATGGAGATGGAGAGCCATGCAATACTACAGAGCTGGGTAGCCTACTGCTTCAGGGAGGAGATGTCTCTGTCCAAACAAATTGCTTCCCACCTGTAGCCACTGGCTGAGATTCAGCTTGAGATGGGATTGTACTGGTGATAGCATGCTAAAATTTAGAGAATATCTGTAAGGACACACTCAGCTGTACATAAATGTGTTTTTGTAGGGGCTATTTAAATGCTGGAATGACTTTGGAATTGATGTTCTTGAAAGAAATTTTGAGTTGATACTTAAGAAATTTCTGGTGAAATTGTAAAGAAGATTAAAAAAATTTGTGCTACTGTTCCCATTATAATAGTAATAGATGGACAGGGAGCAGCTTTTGGCTCTGTTCTGGCTGATGTAGTTACAGGACAAGTCAGAAGAACTGAAATAGTATATCATGTCAAAAGCATCTTAATGAAGAAAGAAGATACTGTATTAAAAGCTTTATCCCTGGGAACAAAGCAAATTGTTCTATACCAGGTCAGGAAAAAGAGTGGTTTGTGGTTTTGGGGTTTTTTAAAAGCATACTGTATTTCCTTGGCTATTTTTCCCATGGATTTGCTTTGGGCAGTTTCTTGTAAAAAAAGGTGTCTTTATATAATTCTTTCTAGTTTGCCATGAGAACTGCAATCAAACATCTCTTTTTCCTGGTTCATCCCTGTGCCTCCTCTTTGATAAAGGGGCTAACTCTTTACCCAGTATTTGTATGTTTCTATATTACATTTCCTGGTCAGCTCTTGATAATTTGTATAAAGTTATTTGGGAAAAAAAAAAAAAAGAAATTATTGCCCTGATTATTAATGAATAGTTTAGATAGTTGACAGAAGTTTTTCTAATTTATCCTACTACAATTAATGGGATTATTTTGGGCAGAGGAAAACAAGTGTACAAGTAATGCTTTGTAGACCTTACCTTTTGATTTATTTAGTGTTACTGTGCAATAATTAAGTCCTGTCGAGTGTAGTTTTAAGGATAGATACATGTGAACAAAAACAAGAATGAAAAAGCACATCCATAGTCACTGCTATGTGCTCTAGTAATTTTTTTCTGTAGGAGACATTTTAATTTGTTCAAAGAAAGAGCTGAGTATGAATTTCTCTGAAGAATTAAGTAAAAGTGTGGAATTTTTTTATCTACAATATTTTTAGTTATTGCACAAAGAGTGTTTACTGAGTGTATTTATCAAAAGGCTTCACAATGAAGAGAAGAATGCTGTTTGCGGTCTTTATTCTTTTATTCCTTTAAGATATGTGAAGAAAGTAAAGTAATGACTGCTGTCACTTTCCTGATTAAATAAACACGTAAGATTGCCTCTTCTTGGCTGCAGGGATTCATGTAAACACCACAGAATTTGTCATTTCATTATGTGGATGAAGCCGTTTTCCATTCTCTCTGTCAAAAAAAAAAAAAAAAAAAAAAAAAAAGTTAGACTCTACAGCCTGAGTTTTTAACCCACAAAGCTTCAGAAAGTTGGCACTGTCCTTTCCATTTTTCTTCAGTGCTTTAGAGTGATAGGCTTTTTCCCCTCTTGCTGTTTATATTTAGCAACATTTTGATTGCAATGTAGCACGCCTTTGATTAGGACATGATATTTTAGAACACCTTTCAGCAAAGGCTTGTGATTAGTAGTATATCTAACTTTTCTAAGGCAGTTCTCCAGTAGAGTAATAGAGAAATTGGTGTCTTTTGAGGAAAGGATTAATTTTTTATTAAACCACAACTAAAAGTGAAATCACCCCTATGAGTACAGTGTTACATTTCAATACCCTGACCTTTTGCAAACAGGTGGAGGCAGACTAAATTCCCCCTTGTCTTCCCTCCCTTCCCTTCTCCCCAAAAAGGGGAAAAAAATAATGAAGTGGAAAAAAATTTTAAGTTATTGTTTCACTTATGAGGCCAAGTTAATCCAAATTAATCAGGCTGGTAAATAATTAGTATAATAAATAACAACAATAATAAATAGACTTTTTCACACAAAGGAAATATATATACTTCATTGGCTTCAAGTATCAAGTTTGTCTGAATGAAATTTTGTGACTGTAAATGTAGCCACAGGTATGAGTCAAAAACATTTCTTATTCTGAATTATGTCATTTAAATATTACAGATTTTTTTAAAATTTTTTTTAGTTTTAAATGGACTAAGCTTGGACATTCAGAAACAAGTTATAAAAGTTGATGTTTAAGGAACCAAATAGCATAATCTTTCAAAATGCTATATATACAGTTGGGTTTAGGGATAATGACTTAGAGAAATTCACTTTTTCTTGTTGAAATTTAACTCTTGCCTTTAAGCTTTTATAGATAGTTTTTATGTTCAAAGAATCAGTGAATGGGAGTAATTAGTCAGCCAAACACTGGGGGAAAAATATCCCAAAAGATTTCCACTGCTGTTCCTCCCCATTTTCTGATCTGAGTGTTTAGTGTTTATTATTCTGGATTTTTAGACTATTCACTACCCTGAAATCTAAAATTCTCTATTTTTCTTCCTACAAATTATTTAGGGGCTTATAACCATTCTAAGCATGGATGCTTAAGCCCCATGAGGCGGTGACTCACGAAGTGAATGCTTTTTGGAGAGGAAAAATGTCAACTACAAAACACTAAAATTTACATTATCAATGTTTTCAGGCTTCCTTTGCCACTACTTTCTTGGATAAGGGCACTGGAAAAAGTGAAAATCTACTTTGATTTTGTTATAAGAAATTTCAAGGTAATTATTTTGTCACTGGGTTAATTTGGGAGGTAACTGAAAGTCTGTCAGGAAATGGGAAACAGCTTTCAGCTGGATGTTCTTTCTAATTCTTATCCAGCTAGCATATTGGCTAAAAAAAGGGAGTGACTTACAGAAAGTAGTGCAAAAAGCATTCTTATAAACACATTAGTTGTGTTCTGGAAAGAGGGAATGTTTTGTAGGTTTCATTAACAGTTGCTCTTAGCACAGAACCATCCTCACCCAAACTTGAAAAACCAAAAACATTTAATTAGAGTCCGAGGCTTGAGCAACTCATTTTCCAGCAGTGCTAGCCTGTCAATATATGTAAGGAAAAACTTGTTTTAAACTATTTCAGAGAATCTTAGCTTTAGTTTTCTTTGTATTCTGTCCTGGTCTAGACAATGAAACTTGTTTTCTATAATATTATGAAATTTCCAATTCAGATATATAATTTAATTAAAAGTTCCTATCATTCTGCTACTGCATAAGCCAGGCTCAGTAATAGTTGCACTGAAATATGATCTGAAATAGAGGATATTTGTAGTAGGAATAGTTGATTTCATTTCAGTTAAAAATCACAGTATTCTCATTAAGACCTTACTGTTAAAAATAAACATGTATTTCCAATGCATGAAATATACTGGTAGATTAATATTTTCAAATGGAGGTCACTAACAAATGGTGTCCCTATGGAACTTATTGGGATTGAACTTTGTGGATGGCACCCAACTGTGTGATGTGGTTGATTGGCTTGAGGGAAGGAATGTGAGACAGGACATGGGGAAATGGTTTCAGACTGGAAGGGCAGATTTAGATCATAAGGAAGGACATAAGAATAAAACTTTTCATGATGAGAGTGGTGAGACACCAACGAGGTTGTCCAGAGAGGGGGTGGATGCCCCGTCCCTAGAAATGTTTAAGTTCAGGTTGCACCTCACTCCAAACTGGTGATGTCTCTGTGTTCTGTGATTTTGGACAACTTCTCGTGCACTAACCAGTTATCTTAGAAGAACAGGAGTTGGTTTAAAACTATCAAAGGGTTCTATTGCCTTGTTGTGTGAGTTCCCATTCCATTGTTGACTTAAAAATGTGGATATAGTACTCAAAGCTTTTTTTTGAATGTGGAGGAATGTGTTCTTTTTAAACAATTTTCTAAGTGAGCTGTAGGCAGTAGAGAAGGTTTTTTTGTAATTTCTGTCTAAGGACACTAATTATTCTCTCACTATTTTCAAGCTACAATCTGAGATTTCCATTGTCACAATTTCAGTGAATTAGTGGGAATACAACTGAATACATTTTGGCACAGTGTCTTTCCCACCTGTCTTTTGTGGAGCTTACAAATTTGATGGTTACAGAAAGATAGTGGGTATGTTAAAACTTGTTCCGGTCACAAGAGTTTTTAAAATAACTGCATAATGCTTGAAAAATAGAATAATGGGTAAAACAAAGTATAGCTGAATTGAATCCCTGAAGACTTTGTTGCCTGTCTGTATTTTATTGACCGAAAGTCTACCCTTCCCTTCATCCCAACTAGGCAGTTGGTAGCCATACTTCAATTCAAGAATTATGTTGTAGGTATTTATTCCAGAGACAATTCAAATAATTTTGCCATGTATTTTACTAAGCAAAGCTACTGTAACAATCTATCATAAATGTGTTTTATTGTTCTTATATTTATCTTCATGAAGTACAAATTATATAGTTGAAGTGGAAGTATCTAGTAAGAAATTGAGATTAAATGCAAGCCTGTTTTTCATGTCTCTTAGATGAAAAATGTATTTATGAAACATACAGAAAGTGTATTTGCAAGTTCACAAGTCTATTGGCACGGCCCAATCTGAGCTAATGTCTTTCTTTAATGACATTTCTGAAGAATGTAACTTCAAAAAGTGCAGCAAAGAGAGAAATACTCTGCTGTGGTTAAGGATGGATTCCTATTTAATATGAACCCTGTACTTCAGATCTCCTCTACTGGTTTGTGCAAGTGCAACAGCTTTGCATTCTGTGCTTGCTCAAAGAGAATGGGCACTGCTGCATGCCTGAGTCAGCTTTGCCAGGTGGCTGCTTCCCCTTGCAGATTCCCTGAATCTTGTGCTGGGGATGAGCTAAGACAGTCCTCAGGCTCTTTGAGCTTTCCATGGGAATGTTCTTCTGTGTGAAGGTAATCATTCATTGTACAAACTTCCCTGCCCTCCATGCCAAAGTCTGTCAAGTGAGATGAGCAGCATCATCCCATGGTGCTGAAAGGAACATTTTGGACTGTATCCAGAGTAATTGCTGATGCTGAGGATAAAATCTGGAAGCATGAGAGGAGGTAATCCAACCCTGGTATTTGCTCATATTAGTAAAAAGAGTGCAATTCCCTTAGCCCCTGCGTCCCCAGGGTTAGAAATCAGTAGGTTACCATTCAAGACATGAAGTCAGTATCTCAGAGGCTCCCTGTGTTATTTGTACTGGATGATGACTGATAATGCACACTTTCAGTCATCTTCAAATTTTCTTATCCTTCTGTAGATGTGGCATGGCTACCAACTGCCTAGTTGGGACAAAGGGAAGGGGAGACTTTTGGTCAATAAAATACAGACAGGCAACTAAGTCTTCAGGGATTCAGTGTGCTGGTCTCTGAGGGTCTAAAGTAAAAGGATACTCAGGTAATACCTTCTAAGGTGATATCCTAGGTTGGTAAAATGCAAAGGTTTGCACCTTTTTCAGTCTTCTCTAAGTGATAATAACTATTCCTTAGGAGGTTGATTTTGCCATGCTAACATAAAAAGCAGCTGACGTGCTTTGTTGTTTGAGGATTAGAGTTTTGATTTGGGAATTTCAAGGTAATTATGTAAAAAAAATGTAGTAGAATGTGGATCCTGAATGGTAGATTGATAAGGTATGGTACTAGGTATCATGGTATGGATGAACTTGAGCCTCACACCGCTGTGGCAACTATGATTTGCTATCATCTGTACACAGAAAAGACTTTTAAATCATCAGTGCTCTCTAATTTACAGAAAAAAGAGAGATCTGATGATATGTTTGTACTAATGCTGGAATTTTCTCAAGGGCAGAGGTCTGGTCTTCATTTTACTAGTGCTTTTATTTGGGATTTTTCAAGATGTTCTTTTTTGTGAAGAATTCTGCTTCTTAGCTGCTTAAATACTTCTTGCTATTCATTAGCTTTAGAAAAAAAAATGCTCCTGAATTCAAATTAAACCAGTTTGTATTTGCATTTTGAAGACACAGGCATAATATGAATGCTTTAAATATTTTTGTGTGTGAAGCAGACACCTTCTCCATGTCCCTTTGAAGTCACTTATGTGAGCATAAATTAGGGAACCAGTATTTTAAAGTACAAAAAAGAAATTAGGTTTATAGAAAGCACTTCCACTTTCAGGCTTTTAATAAGACGGTTTTGAGAAAGTAGAGCTTAAAAATGTTAACAATTGGCCAGGTAGTTAATATTTTTGTCACTGCTAATGGAATGAATTGATTTTGAGTGTAATTTTGTTTTCCTGTATAGGGAATAAGGGAAGTTGAGGATAATTGTTTTCTATTCTTATACATATATAATAGCATACTATTTCAGGGGAGAAAAAGCACCTCACAACAAAGTAGTTAAATATCTCTTGACACTTGATTCTTTACCAGTCCCCCTCTCAACTCTGGTGTCATTTTCTGGGCAAAGTTCAGGATAATGGGCTGTTTAAAATCAAAAGTCAACTGATCTGTAATAGTCTGTAGCTATTTGTGCACTACATCTAGACTTATTTGAAAGCAAACTCAGTGTTGAACAGTAAACTACTGTTTAATTATGGAAATCATGAATTACATTAAATTGTATGCAAATTCTGACAGTACGTCTTTAAAGCTGTGATTTAGTTGAATTTTGTCTAACACCAAATTTTGTTTGTTAATTTTAAGAGTTGGTTATATGACCAAACAAATTTAATATTGTCTAAGAAGTTTATTTTGGGATAACAGAATTTTAAATAATCTCAAAGATTTTTTTTTTATTAGTGTATAATTTACTTGGGTAGAATATAAGTGGGACAAATGCTAATTTATCCAAATTGGAGCTGAAATCCATGTAGACTTTATCAGCACTTAAAAGAGTTTTGTAATATTATTTTTGATACTTTCTCTATTTTATGTGTATGCCCTGCAGGCTCTGTTAAAACTGCAGGTAATTGTCTTCAGTACTTACCTTTTTTGTTTTTTTTTTTCCTTTTCTATTTACCTTAGGAAGCCCACTGAGCAAAAAACATCAAGAATATTAAATTTCATTACAATGAGTACCTACCTGTTTTGCCTCCAAGGCTGTTCTTATATTCACATTTTGCAGGACATAACCTTTGCTGAGTAGTATTTGAATTATTACTTCCATTTTATAGGGCAAATAACTGAATGCTTTATTTGATAGTTTAATCTTACCAAGTGTGGATAGGACTATCCAGAAGAATGTAAGCCTGGAACAGTGCTGCTTACTTGCAGGTTATTTTAAACCCTTGTATAGTCCATAGTTCATTTGAGGAGAAAATTTCTTTTTGTGCAAATGGCATTTCAGGAAACTCATGTGAATATATTCATAAACATGTTTAATTCATTGGCAAAATATGAGAGTTTGTGCAGAATTAACCTGCACAATTAAAATGAAGTGTCTTTTCAAAGCATCCATCAAGAGTCTAAGCAATGGAAAATTGGGAAATCCTGGTTTCGCCTTGCTGTATGGACTGCTTTGTACCAACAGAAGAAGTAGAATTTTGAGGGGAAAACATGTAAAATACTTTCATGAACACTTAAGTACTACTGGTTCTATATGAATTATCAATTGTGCCTAAGAAGTCATTTTCCCAAAGTAATTACTGAATATGAGTCTATAAGTCTAATAAATGCAAAGTGCTGTTATATTGTTTACAGCATATTGAAAAAAGTGCTTTCTCCCTAAATGGCCGTGGACTTATGGGGATCAGGATTAATGGTTCCAGAAGGGCTGTTGTCTGATGTGGCACTCTAGAATTCCAATTTTAACTAAAATGGAAAGTCCTTTGCATTTTCAAGGCTGCTGCTCTTGTTTGCTCTCAAAACAAACCAACCCAAAAAAGCTACATAATAACCAGAGTTCTGCTTTCTAGAATTGTTAAATAGAAACGTCTAAATATATAAAAGATAGTGTGGACTATATATAATATATAGTAGTATTGTTATTTATATATATATATAAAGCCAGACTGCTTCTCCTGTGAGAAATAGCTAAGGGAACTTAGACTATTTAGTTTGGAGAGAATAAGGTTGAGGGGAGACCCTACTGGTCTTTACAACTTCCTGAAAGGGTGTAGTGTGGTGGGGTGGTCTCCTTTTCCAGGTGGCTTCAAAATAAGAGGACATGGCCTCCAGTTGCACCAGGGGAGGTTTATATTACATATCAGGAAAAGTGTCTTCACTGGGAGGGTGAGCACGTGTGACAGGCTGCCCAGGGGAGTGGTAGAAGAGCCATCCATGGCACCATTAAAAATGTGTGGATGTGGCACACACAGGGATGTGGTTTAGCAGTGAACACAGTGCTCAGTGATCTCTGGGATCTTATTCAACCTAAACCATTTTATGGTTCTATATATTACACATATAATATGTGTATTTGTCTGTGGCTTATGAAGAATTGGAGTTTTGCCCACGAAAAGGCACAGAAGTAATTGTGCAACTCTGCATCCAATTAATTTACTGCTATTAACTTTTGCCTAAAAGAAATCATTATGATTTAGTTTGTGAAAGCACTTCAGATCTTTACTGAACAAATGCTTTGAAATTTGAAAATAGTCCTTTCACTTTGATTTCTCATTACATTTTCATAGTGCTACTTAAATAATTAAGGGCTTTTTTTTCCTGAAAGCTGGCCTTAAAATTCTCAAATACTTTTTGAGCTTTTTCATTTTAATGTAGGGAATAGGATGTTAAGGCTTAAGCAAAAATGTCTTCTGCCACAACTATGGATACAAGTATCCATTTTTTTTAACTGTTAGAGAAAACTTTAAATCTTTCGGCAGTTTATTTGATGCAGTCTGTAATTATGTAATATTATCGGCTTTGTAATTATGCTGGCATCGATAAATCCTCAATTTCTGTGGCTAAGAATAAAACCCTCTTCCTAGATTGAGAAGTTAATTCACTGACTGTATCTTCTAGGGACTGATATAGGGGAAATGACATTTTACTGCTGACCCCTTTTGCTCCCAGGTTATCCTATGCCCCAAGAGGACAGCTCTTTTGTTCATTGTCTGCACAGTCCATTTTGGAGACATAGTGCAGTTTGGATTGCCAAACAAAAGTTCTTTGGGCCTGTTAAAGACCTTATCACATTCTGTTGACTGATGGAGCTGAGTATGTTTCCCTGGAATGCTGTTCAGAATAATTGGAGTGTTGAGGGCAGTGTAGTGTAGTCAGGTTTGTCCCTTGGTTTGAACAGGCACTGCCACAGTGCCTCAGCTTCTCAACCCCTTGTGGCTAAAGAGGGCTTGGGGTCTTGGCAATGAGATTTTGTGGATGACAGAGGGGAATTACTTGGAATAATTAAGGAGGTTGAAATACAAAAGGGTTTATTGTTGCTGTTGTTCTTTTCCAAACAGGATAAGACTAGTTACCCTTTTGTATAACTTTAATCAAACAAAGTGCATCTAAATTCCCGAGGGGGCTGCTACTCATGCTACTCTATGCTCATAAGCAGTGGTAAAAAACCCAAATATTTCTGTATTAGATCTAGATGTTTAGGCCATAAAAAAACTTTTACCAGATTCACTGAAAGTTAACATTATAGTTAGCAATGTATTCATTAGACTGAATGCCAATTTCTTTGTTTAGCATTCTTTGGATTGAATTTAAGCCAGTCAGCTGTTGTAATGTTTGGGGGTAGTTTGAGAAATAATGCTTTAGAAATTCAGTTCTCCTATGTCTTAAGTTAATTAAGTGCTAAGAACTGAAACAGGTATATCATCATAAAAGTCTAGATTCTTAAAAGGTCAGCAGTTCTCCAATACATGGTAATAAATGCAATTCCTGAAGGTCATCATTAATATGGTTCAAGAATTACATCTTCAAACTGTATTAGACACAGCCAGTATTTTTTTTTTTATTTTTTTTTTTTTTTCCATAGTGACAAAATTAACTGGTCTAAATGCATTGCTTGCATCTAAATATTTCATGTTCATCATGGACTGGAATTTAAAATGCTTATGGTGAATCATTACTTTGCTTTTTTTATTAGTATAGGGGAAAAAGTAAATAAAGAGTGTTTATTGTAAGCAATTTCACAGGTTTTCTGCTGACCTAGTATACGAAAGTTGTTAAATTTCTCATCACCTCATGAAACCAGGTCATCTAGGTAGATGTGCTCATTTCACTTTTTTTCCAACAAGAAATCTGTTTTTAATAAATGATCTATGGGCTCAAAGGGTGAGGGGGAAAAAAAAATCCAGCAGTACTTCTCTGCAAAGACCTTCTTTGTTTTAAATGTCTGAGTGAATTCTGAATTACTTACATTTCTTACATTGTAAATCATTCTGTTCCTTAATGATGATACAGCATAACCTTCCTGTCTTTGATCATGCATGCAATGAAAGAACTTTCTCAATTTTGTAATACACAAAAATGTGAGATTTTTAGGATATAACTTCAGATATGGCTTTTTTCCAGAAGAAATTATATTCGTAATCAATGCTATCCTGTTTCTGTAGCTGTCTGTAAAATATAAGAATGTACTGTTTTAGAAATGCTCTTGAAATTACTGCTTCTGTGGTGGATGTATCTCAATTATGTATCTTCAATTTTGGCCTCTGCTGGCTTTCTGCAAAGTTATTTCTTCTGTCAGCTTCTATGTCTAATATTGCTGCTCCCGTGAACACATTGACTTGGACAAAAAAATGAACCTCTGTATGGTTTGTGTGATTTGCATGTCTCAAAAAATCTGTTATTCTGGTTCATGTTTTGGAGCTGTGTAGTTATCTCTCTAAAAGTCAACAGGGTTGTTAGTGCTTGATATACTACTTAAAAATTATCCTAAAGCTGATTTTTTCCAAGTTTAGGCTAAAGCCAGAGACAATATGGTTATTTATTTATTTATTTATTTATTTATGATCTTCTCTCCCATGTGCCATCAGATGCTTGGAAAACATCTGCTGCTCCTACTCAGGTTTTTGATCTCATCAATTTTCTAACTAATATTTTGGTGCAATAAATTCATCTTGTTTGTTTTCATTGTTGTCACTTTTTCATTTAAAAGTCATTACAATTTATGTTCATACTGGTTCTCCATCTTTTCCCAAAGATCAATCTTCAGTGCAAACAATGGGGGAAAAAATTACATTTGTTATCCATTTTGAGACTTCTGTGTATGTTTTACAAATGTACAAATCCTCCTCACCATCTTAAGGACTTTAAAGCTATAAAGTCAAGCAGTTTGTAATGAGAAGAAATAACTTTTAAGTCTGGATGGTTCTTGTAGTAATTAATGTACTCTTTGTGCATGCATTATCTTAATTCTATGTGAGAGACTATTTTTATTTTGCTAAAATACTGTGCTCTTTTTTCACAGTATTTGGCTTGCAGGAAATAGCTTTCTCTGAATTTCATGCTGAGTCAGAAAAAAGATACAGCAAACATTTGCACAAAATTGCTTTTTTTGTGACCAGTTTGGCAGTTTGTAGGACTTTGATACTTTTCTATCCCTTTCAATATCAGAGCAATCTCAATCTTGTTCATTCACTGCAAACCATCTCACCTGAGAAATAATAAATATATGAAAGGTTCTTCAGACAGGAAAGAGATCTTCCTAGTGTTGTGTTGACTTGTGAATTAGATGATTTGAAGCAGGGGTGTGTAGCAATGGAACAAAAAAAAAAAATTGTCATGTAATGCATGCCCAGGAAAGATATTGAACAGAGGGAATTCACAGTGAGCTTATTCACATTTCCTAAATTTTGGAGGTTTTGATTCGGTAATGTTTCTGTCTTTATAGGCACAAGTTTGTATCTCTGTGCAGTGCCTGCAAAAAGAAGGAGAAATATTATATTTCTATGGAAGCTAATAAGAATTGGCTGTTTAGTGAGATCAGGATTTGACTTCATAGTGTGTCCATAGCCTCCCATCTTTTCTTGTAATACCACTTACTCAAGACTTAAAGCATCCTTCATACGAAGGAGTTTTTTGGAGGGAGGAAAATAGTGACATTTGTTAGGTCACAACGGAGTTTATTCCTTGTGTCATAATTTCTTCCTGAATTTACTGTTCCTGATGTCTGTTAAATGAATTGGAGGAAGGATCCCCTTCACTACCCTCTGCCTACCATGTGCATAGGTAAATTGTGGCGTGGTTTGTGCAATGCTGCTCCTTCTGTCTCACCCGGCAGAGGGTGGCTGGAGAGACCCTGCCCTGCTTGGGGAAACCCTGCCTGCTCCTGGGCTCATCTCTGAACAGAAACTTGGTAGGAAGTGGGGTTGTAGCTTTGCTGTCTTGGAAAATTGGTTAGAGAGAAATCCTAACACTGGCAAGTGTTGAAGATGGGGGCAAAACCGATTTCAGTATGTCATGATTGAGATGGGTGAGCTCTTTAGAGCTGTGGCTTGTGGGAGATGCACATGAGGGTGTCAGAGGGTGAACAGTAGGAACAAGATGTGGGTGTGTTTTAAAGCTTCAGAGGCCAGTGCCCAGGGAGAGAAGGTGATGAATAGTAGGAAAACTGTACATGAAACAATTCTATTCCTTAATATCAAATTCTGTTCTTGAATGTTTCCACATATTTGTTCATTTTTGGACATCTTTTATATTTTGATTTCATCTCCATGCATTCTGTATGTGTGTGTGTGTTATACCCCATTCCTGTTGTTCTGAATTTCAAAATATACTTCCTCAATTTTCCCTTGGTTTATTTTTCTGATGTGTAAATTTGCAACATAGTAGGTGATTTGGTATTCTACTGGTGACAGGTGATTTGTCATCAATTTTGAAAGGCAGCTTTTCAACAGCAATTATGCCTAAAATTTGCTATAAATCCATAAAATCTTGGGGAGGAGATCTTGCATATTAAAATTTTATTTCTTTTTCTATAACATCTTATTCCACAGAATGTAACCATCTTTAGAGAGGGAAAATTACACCAGCAGGTATGGGTAGTAAAATATAGTATATGTGTTCAGACACTACCCTGTTAGATGTCTATGTAGATAGTTGACAGTTTTTACTAACCTCCCATCTCCAGTCTTAATATTTCATGCAGTAAAAAAGCAAAGACTTAAAGACAATTTTTTTTAGGGAAAGGTTAATGAAAAACAGGGAAGAAGTCATTGAAATAGTAAAATCTACAGTACAAGTACAACATATGCAAGTGGAGAACACGGTATTGAAGGTATATGAAAGTTGATCCCCAGGTTTTTAAAGCTTAATAAAACTATGCTCATGTTATTTCAGCTGGGAAGTGCTGAGATTCCTGCTGTCTAACCTGAGGATGTGGATTGAAGACTATCGCTTCGATGGATTCCGGTTTGACGGCGTGACGTCCATGTTGTATCACCACCACGGCATCGGTAAGTGATTTATCAGCTCTCATCCCAGCACTCCTGCTGCTGCTCTGTCGCTGTGGAAATAGTGCTGCAAAGCTCACTGTTTCTCAGGTGGGGGAAAGGGGTTTAGCACAAGAGCTGGAGGAGCTTATTGGTACTGCTTGAAATGAGATGGAAAGGGGAAAGGGACAAAACCAGGCTAGCAATGGGATGGCACACCCAAAACTTGAGGACAGAAGCACCAGGAAGATCCCTCAATCTGCTCCACAAGGTGTCAGCTGCAACAAACCACACTGGAAGTGTTTCTGTACCAACACAGGCAGTGTGAGGAACAAATGAGAGGAGCTCAAAGTTTTAGCCTAGTCCCAGGGATTTGACATCATTGGCATAAGCAAAACTGGTGGGATAAGTCCTGTGGCTGGAGTGCCCCAGTGGATGGTTGGATGGGAGCACAGCACAGCTGGCACAAACAGGTTCAGAAGGTTCCTGAAACACCTGGATGATACAGGGTGTGATTCTGGGGGATGGCATAGGCAAGGCCAGGAGTTGGACTCAGTGATACTGGTGGGTCTCTTTCCAGCTCAGTGTATCCTGTAAATAATCAAAAAATTCCAGATTTGTTAATTTTCTTTTTTGTTGCTATGAGGATAGATGGAAAATCATTAATATGTTTTGTGCTTATAAAATGAAATATTGTGTGAAATACCTGTGTTTTCTAAATAAAACTAAACTGTGGCTTTTAAAACTTCTTGTCTTATTAGGCACAGGGTTCAGTGGAGATTACAATGAGTATTTTGGCCTACATGTGGATGAAGATGCTTTGTGCTACCTGATGCTGGCCAATCACATGATTAATACCTTACACCCAGAATGCATAACCATAGCAGAGGTAAGATCATTTTGCCATCCTCAGTGACATTAATATTGATTAGTTTGCTTTAGGATGTGAATTTCCTGTTAATTATCAAGTCACACTTCGGGTACTCAAGCAGTGACATGAGCTGAAAAATATTAATTAGTGGACAGACTTTGCCTGGTGGGGAAAAACAACCTGAATATGCACTCTGGGAATTCTCTCTGCATTAATAGATTATTAATTAATGTGGTGATTTCTTTTTCTTTTTTTCTTCATCACCCTGAATTTGTAATGAGAATTGTTTTTATTAGTTTATTACTTGTGCATGATAGCCATTTGTCAGTAGTGCTCTGTGGTACTAAAGATTAACAGCCCTAATGGTGTTTTGCATATTTTGAATTATATTGGTGTATCTGACAATTACCCTTCAAATTAAATGCAATAAACCTATTAATTTTAAATATATAGGCTAATTTAAATTTATTATTAAGTTTCTCCAGGCTTCTAAAGGAGTAAATAGACTATATTACTTGAGCTGATTGAGATCAATTTTTTTGACTGAAAAGTGTTGCTGACATGTGGAGCTTCTAAGAGTATGAAACAGCGTAGCATTCAAAATTTTATTAATATTTTCATTGATATTTTCATGTCTTTATTCAGATGAAAAATCATTTAAGCATTAAGGATTTTTTTTATTATGCTTAAATAATTAATTTTTTTAAAAAAAGAAAAAGTAAAAAAGGATCTGATTGCATTAGGGATTACAGGGATTTCTATTAAAAGGGTTTGTGATGCTCAAGAGTTCTCTCTCTTTAAGAAGCAAAATACTGCTTAACTTAATTCCTTGTTTATGGTAAAGTTTTCTATCATAACAGCATCTGGGGAGCAATCAGTAGAAAACTTGGTGGTTTCGTTGAGCTGTAGGCTTATTTGAAATTAAATCAGTTAATTTTCTAGGTAGTCCTAGATTATAAGCATTCTTACCAAAGAAATTCTGAGTTTAGTTGTCTTGTATTACCTGGCCTAAGAGTTCCTTTTATTTTTAATAAGATGTGTCTTCAGTTTTTCTTGCTTAAGTTGAGAGCTGCTTCTTTTTCAATACATAATTTTCTGCCTCAGGAAGTCACTACATGAATCATAGAATTGATCAATGTGCTTCATGGTTAAAGGAGAATTTCAGAAGGAGAAACTATTGACATAATTGAAAATTACAAAAGGCAATGAAGAATGTCTGCTTGCCTATAGAAGCAGTGCCATGTGAGAAAAATGTTTTTCTCTGGCCATAACTAATTATAATATATTCCCTAATTAATGTAATTAATTGATGATTTTACAGCTTTTTAATATTCTGTATATTCACTGTCTTAGTAATTGCTAATTTTTTAGGTGTTACTGGGTATACACTTATTTTTCATTTTGGTCTTCTAAATAAAGCGGTGATTAAAGTTCTTTATAATGGGAAGAAAAAAATGTTAAGTAAAATTCTGTCATGCCTGAAGTATTATAAACACAAACAGACAAAAAACCAGTAAAGTATGCTGTGGTTTCTATTTTTTTATGCAGCTCTTTTCAAACCTGGTCTGAACAAATGCTTTAAAACCAGCTGTTTAATCAGAGCATAATAGAAGGACTGGGTTGGAAGGGACCTTAAGGATCATCAAGTTCCAACTCCCTGCCATGGACAGGGACACCTTCCACTAGCCCAGGTTGCTTAGAGCACCATCTAGCCTGGCCTTTAACAGGGATGGGGCATCCACAGCTTCTCTGGGCAACCTGTGCCAGGGCCTCACCACCCTCACAGTAATGACTTTCTTCCTGATACTTATTCTAAACCTACTCTCTTCCTGTTTGAAGCCATTCCCCCTTGGCCTATCAATACATATCCTAGCAATATATATCCTAGCAAAATCCATCGTTCTTGTGGGCTGCTTTCAGGTACTGGAAGGCCACAATTAGGTCACCACTAAGGCTTATTTTTTCTCAGGCTGAACAATCCCAATTCTCTCAGCCTTTCCTAATAGCAGAAGTGCTCCACCCCTGTTTATCTTCATGAGCCTACTCTCGCCTGGCTCCAGCAGGTCCCTGTCCTTGCTGTGCTGGGAGCCCAGAGCTGGTTGCAGCCCTGCAGATGGGCTCTCAGCAGAGGGGGCAGAGGGGCAGAATCCCCTCCCTGCCCTGTTGCCCACATTGGATACAGCCCAGGACAGATTTGGATTTCTGAGCTGCAAGAGCATGCTGACAAAGTCACATCCAGCCTCCCACCCACCAGCACCCCCAAGTCTTTCTCAGTGGCTGCTCTGGATCAGTTCACACCCAGCCTGGATTGATAACAGGGGTTGCCCCAAGAGATGTGCAGCCCCTTGGACTTGTCTTGCTAAATCTTATGAGGCTCCCATGGGCCCACTTAAACTGGTTCCAATACAGACATCAATGAGAAATGTCATTCCTGTCTGAAGCCAGCATACCTGGCCATTCCACTGTCAAAACCCCAAACATTTTGGCAGTGACACCAGCCATGGAGCAGCGTATGAATAGACTCGGTCTATCCATTTCTTTCGATGTTGCTGCCTGCAACTAGAGCTATAGAGGAGAATAGGGCTTCTGCCTCAGCTCCCCTTACCAATTGTCCCGAGGCCCTGAAGTCCTTTTTGATCTCCCTTGGATCACCTGTTGCCACTTCATTTCCCCCTGTGTGGAAGATCAGTAGTGGGTTGTCGTTTGAGGGCTGTACCAGGCTAGGAAGTTTTCTGGTAGAAGTACATTTGATGGAAGATCTACTAAACAAAATATTTATGATTTTATTTTTTTTATGTCTACTTAGAATTTGTAGATGTAGATAAAAGTACTGTTAAATTTGGAATTATACTTCCCAAATATCTGGCTTTCAATATTGTGATTAAAGTAGATGGGAGCTGCTTAAATCTTAAATGTGGACCTCATCCAGGCAGGCATCATGGCATCACAGAAAAAGGCTTTTGTTTCACATCATCATGTCCTGTATAATCTAGAGACCAGGAGTCTGTGTCTCTCTTTCTGACTGACTTAGGAGAGTTACTGAATTTTTTTATTGCATCTAAAAGTTTGTAAAGAATTTCCCCTTCGCTGTTTTTTATGGAACGTGGAGGCAGCTTTCTGTGTGCTCCAATGGCTGCTGACTGAAGGGGGATAATGCCCTGCTTTGATCTCCTGGCTTTGCTGTTCACACAGCCTGGGCTGTGCTGGCCATCCCTGCAGCCAAGCCTGGCTGCTGGCTGAAGCTCAGCTTGCTGCTGGCCCTCAGCCCCTGCTGTTTCCACCCCAGCAGAGCTGCTGCCCAGCCTGGCTGGCCCAGCCCGTATGGGTGGCCCATCCCAGGGTCAGGATTAACTTGGTGACATTCTGTGTGACATTTCTGCTCATTGATTCCTCCAGCCAATCCCTCTGGAAGGCAGCCCTGCCTTCCACCCCTGGGATGCCATCCGTGAGCTTTCTGGTGATCTGGTTGATCTCCTCCCTTATGTCAGTGTCTGTGCATGCCTGTGTGTGTATGTGCGGCTGACTTGAAGTGTAAATATCTTTTTCACTATTCCAGTGCAGCAATTGGATTGAAAACTGGATTGAATCCAGCAAATCAGAATGAGCTTCCTAATTAAGCCCTGGTTCTAGTCAGTATTAATTCCATAAATTCTCTTGTGTAGTTGCAAGAGGTGTTTGTTAATCCATAACTGCTGTCAGTGAGAAGCCATTCCCCCACAAAAGTTAATAAAATTGAGTACTGATGGATATTCTGCAATTACCGGAGACTTGCTTTTTCTGTCCAGATAACTTTAGCAAAGAATGCATGATAAAATTGCTTAAAAACATGGTGAAAAAGAATATTTTGAGAATTTGAAATTACAAATTTAAGAATAGTCAGCTTCCATTCAATATGAAACTGGAAAACTATTCAGTAAGAGCATGTCACTTTCCAAGACTAGCTGGATCAATAGGTTTGATTTTGGGAAAAGAATAGAGATTGTATTTTTCTTCCTTAAAATACTTTATATTTAACCTTTTTTTATGCCATTCCTTATGCAAAATATCAATAAACAAAATGAAGGTTTAATTTGTCTTTTGTTGACTACTTTGTACTTTCTATTGATTACTTGGAGCTCAAGAGAGCTAATTATTTCAAACTCTGCATCTACTGAGGTCTCTTCCCATTCAAATACCTACTTTACTAAAATATTCTGAGGCAGATTATGTGATGAGAAAAGTCATAATGCTTTTCTTTGTAACTTTTGCATTCAAACAGCACATCTGGGTGTAGTAATAGCTGATTTAAATTTATTCTTTTCTCCCTTAACCAGGTCAATCTGTGAAGTTGTTTATAGAGTGTTTGTGTATCAGCATTACTATATGGTGGAAAATATGCAGTAATATTTGCAGTGCTGTGGAAATTATGTTGTGGGCTGTTTTATGTGTTCCAGGACGTTTCTGGAATGCCAGCTCTCTGCCGGCCTGTCGCAGAGGGAGGTGGGGGCTTTGATTATAGGCTTGCCATGGCCATTCCAGATAAGTGGATACAGGTGAGAACTTCTTAAAAAATACCTTCTACTCTTCAAAGTGTTCTCTGTCAGTGTGTGCACAGAAACACTTGTGGATCCTACTGACAAGTTCTGCTTTCTCTTGTGTTAATGTGCTATGGAAATAAATTCTGACAGGCTTGAGCACAGGTATTAGAGGCTGAAATGAAAGCTGTCAGATGTTAGCTAGGTTTCAGGTGAGGAAGTTCAGGAGCTGGGTTTCACATTCCAGTTGATAATTTTCTTCATACAGTACACATAATGCTCAATTTGTTTGAAATTACCTGTATCTTGCAGCATAGAATGTATAATCTATATTCAATATGAATAAGTAAATAAAACGATATGCATATAAATAAAATTAAAAAAAATCATCACTCTAAAAATATGCAATAAACCCTTCTGGCACTGGGCATAGGAATTGGCATTGAATATAAACAGACCTGAAAGTTTAAGCAAAGTAAACCTAGGTGAATTACATAAACACCTGCAATTGGTACAGGGGGGTTACA
The DNA here is from genome assembly GCA_013401135.1 of Cettia cetti. Lineage (NCBI taxonomy): Eukaryota > Metazoa > Chordata > Aves > Passeriformes > Sylviidae > Cettia > Cettia cetti. The sequence continues at coordinate 81,019 of VZUI01044540.1, read as the reverse complement.
AAAAGGAATTGTATAAATCTGTAAATATTAACAAATTTTGACTATAATAAGGATTTTTATCATCTCTTCCTTAATATAGAGAATCACAAGAAAAGGCATAAAACACTAAATGATCTGAAAAGGCTTCTACTGATATTTTAGAGAACTTTCACTTAGATGGAAGATTACACCCAAATCCTTTGGGCTGTCATGATGATCTGAAAACAAATGTTTTATATGACCATTAACGTTTCAATAAATATAGTGTATACCTAAGAATAATAATTTAAAAAATTAGCTTACCTTCAGCATCTTTCAGTTTGTAACTAGGAGGTAGAGGGCCAATTGAAAAACAGATTTCAGGCCTCTTTTCAGAAGATAAACTTGACAGCTTTTCCAACAGAGACACCATCATTAAAATTTGGAATGTGTAATTTAGACATTTAAGTCCTGGAATGCAGTAAGGGCTCATTTTTATTTTTATTTTAACAACAAATACCTACTTGTGATGTTTTGTGCTTTTCTTGGAGCTTTGTTAGTTTGGTTTTTTTTGTTTTGTTCCTTACCACAATGTAGGGCAGCCAAGATGAGCGATTTCCTAGGTAAGCAAAATGCAAGTGGCCAAGTTCATGTTACATGGGAAAAAAAAAAACCCAGATTGTAGAATTTTACAAGTGCAAAAAATTTGCCATCTAATTTAGCAATCTCTGATATAGTCTGCTTCATTTTGTTCACAATACTTGGATAGGAAACGTAACTGTGCTGCAGTAAATTTGGTCCTTTAATTGGAGAAAATGTAATTTTTTTCCAGCTTAAATGTGTACTTGACATGGAACATCATGGGACACTGATGGATGGTGGGTGCAAATCAGTTGGGATTGTACAAGAATTAAGTGTGATGCAGGCAGGAAGCTTCTTGTCAAAGAAACTGCAAATAAGTGACAACAGTAGAGAGGTGGAGTTAGAGAAAGAGGTTATGCTAGAGTTTGTTACCACATTTCTTGAGGGGAAAAATAAAGCTGAGATGATTGGAAGGGAAAAGTTTAGATAAACAGTTTATCAGCTGTTATCAAACTCTCTTAGACTGCTTACTCTTGTTTCTCTCCAGTTTATAAGTACATACCTGTTAAAAGAAAATTTTCTAGGCAGCTTGCTAAAGTTAGTTTGAAAACTGAACAATCTCGAAGAGATTCTGTGAACTAATTCTGAGGAATCTGTAAAATTAAGAAAGATAAACTGTCACAGCAGTGGTTGTACCAGTTCAGATTCAAGATAGATGTATTGCGTAATATGATCCTACATAGGGACCTCAGTGTGTTCAGAGCCAGAATTTATAAACTTTAAAAAAATCAACAAATAAAGAGGAGAAATAAAACTGTTTAGAAGTGCACATGGGCAGTTACAATTATAATGTTAAATTTTATAGTGTGATATTGGCCATCTTAGTGCTATTGCCTTTTTATCACTTCTGTTTTTATGTCTATACATTTGTGTATATGCATTTAAGTCACAGTGATCAATGGAGGTCTATGAAGGGTTGTAAGAAAAAAAAAGAACAAACTAACACTGAGACTGAGCTAGATTTAGCAGAGGAGGGAAATAATGTGATATGAGGCAGAAAATTCCTATTAATGGGATTCAATTTAAATTGCTAAAAATCAGGAGGTAGCACCACACTGCCCAGCGTTTAAGCTTTATTTGGAAGCTCCCATATGCCAGGGTTGCATTTGCTGATATTGTCAACCAGGTAGGTCTGTGCCCACATATCTCTCTCTTGGTTTTGGTGCAGTGCTTTCCTTGCAGGTCCTATCAATCACATTAATCTCTCTATCAGAGGATTCACATAGTATATGGCAAACCTATTGTCTGTGCTTCCACAGGAAGGTAGAGGAGAAATAAAGTATTCTAGGAGTTATATTTATGTGGCAAAATTGAGAAGAAAAAAACCAACTTTTTATATTAAAAAAAGCTCATTTCAAAGAAAGCTCATCATTTCAAAACTTGGGAGCGTGAGAATACAGTTCACAATCCATTGGAAATTTCTGTGCCAAGACAATGTTCCATGTTTTTAGTTAGAACAACTTCTCAGTGATCTTTCTTTTATTTCTGTAGATAATTAAGGAGCTGAAAGATGAAGACTGGAATATGGGCAATATTGTGCATACATTAACAAACAGACGGCATGAAGAAAAATACATTGCTTATGCAGAGAGTCATGACCAGGTATTTTCAGCTCTTTGTTTGTTCATAAACGAGTCAAAGATCTTGTGTAGAAGTTTAATGTTTTTTTGTTTGTTTGTTTTTTAAATGAGGAAAGAGTTGAGGAGGATGGCAAGAATTTCAGAAATGGTAGATTTGGACTTGTGCTCTTTTTTTGTACTTTTTTTGTTTGTTTGTTTGCTTTGTTTGGGTTTTTGAGGGTTTTTTCATTTTTTTTGGTTTTGCTGTGTTTTTATTGTATGATCCTTCATTTTAGTAAAAGAATGCTCCCTGGAGTGTGTGGGTAATATTGGCTTTCAATTTTGTTTTGTTTTTAAGAAATGAGTCATAGCTTCTTGTTTTGCCTGCCATAGAACATAGGAAGCTGTATAAGCCATGCTTTTGAAAATCCTGTTTCCATTAAATAAACTGGAACACTACTTCTGATAAGCATAAACACTATGCCAACTTAAGAAATCTTTTCCCTTCACAGAAGTCTTTCCTCTCTGGAAGGATTGAAAACATCCTCTTTTGAGACCTAAATGAAATATTCTGTAACAGTTTGGTTCAAAGCACAGCAATTGTAATAGTTCTGTGTATGGAAAAATGAAAAAGTAATGATGAGTTTAGATAACACTCATCTCTCATGATCTTTTAAACCCTTGTTTCTGAATAGTCAGAAAACACATAAACCTTTTATTAAAAAAATGATGTTTTATTTAAGTAACCTATCTTTATATAATAGAGGTTGAAATTCCATCTCCTGTACTTTCTATAATAAATGTCAACAGAAATATCCAAAACAAGTTGTATATTTTAAAAAGAGCATTCTGAATTTACCATTCATTATATCCATTTTGTGTACCTATTTACATCTTAATCTCAAAGTCTGTTACAGTGTTCATTTAATGCATGATCCTGATAAAGAACTTTAGAAATTACTTGGAAATGTATATTATTCTATGATAAACTGCTCTCATCAAAGCTGATTCTTCACCCTAAAGCACAACATATAACATTACTGTTGCTGTTCTTTTCTTTCATGTTGAATTTTAGCAATTAAGTTGTTTTCCATATCACTTTGCATTTTCAGTTTAGAATGTCATACTTAGGGAAAAGAAATCTCATTATTTTTAATTAAAATGAAACGATGATTAGACATGCATCAGGCTGATACGTGAAAAGTAGGATAGAGAAAAAAAAAAGTGTAGATATAATTCAGTCTGAAAGATGCCTGAAGTGATGCATGTGAGTTTACAATCCTGGTTTCTTATATGTTGTAATGGGCTATGAGCTGGCTGTTGCCAGTCAAAATACAAAGCCTCATGGTTATAAGAAGAGTGTGAAAATAGCAACTCCAAAGCTAATAGCTGTCAAAAAAGCAGATGCAGTCCTGGAATTATTATGAGTGGAATAGAGCAAAGACACAATCAGCATGCCACTGCAGTCTTTCCTGGTTTGTGTGCATCCTCAGTGTTGGAGACAGATTTGGTCCTGTATCTTGAAGTATATACAGCATAACTGGAAAAAATGATGTGGAGAGGAATAGCAGGTGTGGATCGATTTTCATAAGGAAAAAAAAACTAACCAGAACAAAATTCTTTGGGGTCTCAAAGATCATTGAAGGTGGAAATATATCCATTTATAAAATCACAGCTGCCACAGAAAACATGAATAGGGAAACACTTAGCTGCTCTTCCAATGGAAAGATTAGGGGATATTAAATGGCACTAAAAAATGCCACATTCTGAGTCCAGAAAATAGTTGTTCATTGCAGTCTTCAGTCTTGTCATTGTCAGATAGAAATTTTTTTCCTGTAAATAGAGTATTTTTTACTTAAGGGAATAATCTATACATGCTGTTATATTGTCAGCTGGAAAATGAAAGGATGATGGTGCTTTTCAGCTAGACCTGTTTACAATTCATCTGTACCTCTGGAATTTAGTAAATTTTCATTCAAGAGTGTAAGACAAGAATTGGGCTAATTGAACAAAAATCATCTATTTAAATATAAATGCTCCAAAATATTTTCCACTACCTGCCTGCTAATATATTGAATAGCATATTGTAGCCTTCCTCAAGTAGCAGTGAGCAATAGCAAGCTAGTAATTCAGTATTTTCTTTTGTGTGAAATCACAGAAAACCAATCACATTCTTGATTACATATAAGTGAATGCTTCATACTCACTCTGCATGTCTGAACCAGAGTTTTGTTTATACCCATTTATTTTTACATTCCAGGAACTTTTACTTTAGATTTTCACTTTCTTAATTTCTGTGTTTCCTATAAAAATTCCCAAATGATAGGTCAGTTGTGACTTACTGAGTTCATGCTGATGTTGGTATCTGTAGAAGTTCTTAGAAGTAATTTTGCAGTTAGATCCCATTAGGTGAAATGTAGGACCACAGGTTAGACAGCTGTTAGTCTGTTATCATACTCTCAGTCCCATCAGTCCAGGAGCCCCAGTAACAATGGGGAGGGTTGCAAGGGGAAAGCAGACAATTGGGGCTGACATCTGCTCCAGGCTCAGCTCATGGACATCCCTGCCTCAGTTTTTGGCAGCAGACCAGGTCTATATTGCACATCACACAATGCAGAGATGCAGTGCTCAGAGTTTAGGGTCGCCATGACCTGATGATCATTGGCAGAGGCAGGATATTTCCTTCAGGAACAGAGACTGGGTCGTGCACACTGAGCCATGTCATTGGCTCCTCGGTGGTCTTGCTAGTCCTTCCCCTACAGACCACCTGTTTTAGAAAAAAACAAAACCTAGAAGCACTTCTATTCCACCCAAGGGTTTTCTTCAGTGCCTTTTTGAACTGTTGTAGGCACTGGTTGGTGATAAGACGCTGGCCTTTCGCCTGATGGATGCGGAGATGTACACAAACATGAGCGTGCTGATGCCCCTGACGCCCGTTATCGATCGTGGCATACAGCTTCATAAAATGATTCGTCTCATTACTCATGCACTTGGAGGAGAGAGCTATCTGAACTTCATGGGTAAGTAATCTCAGGGAAAAGTCTCTCATTTTCTCAGCTACAGAACGTGTGGAAGGGAAATAAAATGATCTGGCATCGTCTTATATCCACGGTATTTATCACAGGGCTGAAATTTGGAGCATAAATGTTTTTATAGATTTATTACAAAAGGTAATAAGTGTTGTTTTTCTGTCTGTAAGATGTATGATAAGACAAGAAAATGAAATCAAGATGGTTTTTACTGTAAGAGAAAGAACTTTCACAACTCAGACTAGTATTTTCATTGTTGTTCTGCAAGTTTGTCAGGTGGTGAGCTGTGGCTCACACAGCTGGATTGTATTTCATCTCTATTCTTTTACTCTTAAATTTTTTAGGGTAACAGTGAATTTACTAGATAGCTCTGGGCTTATTTCAGTTATTAATTGTCAGGAAGTAGTCTGGAATCAGTTGACCACTTCATTGCTTCTTGGTGCTTAATGAGGTAGGCAAGGGCAAATCACATGCACAGGACATAGATTCTGCTATCGAAGCACAGAAATTGTAAGAGTTAGTGGTACTTTCTTCTGGTCCATGAACTGTAAAATAAAACTGTTGTGTTACTTCCTAAGCACAGTTGCTACAAGAAAGTTCAATTATTAGTCTAATTTCATCAGCAAGTTACAGTTTCATGTAATCATCTTAAAAGTTGAATATTAACTTTTTCCAAAATTCCAAAACTATTTATGCTGTCTGTTCTTTGCCACATTCATTTAATTTCTTTGCCAAATAGTTCTTATTTTATCGTAAAAAATTTGTAATGTGGTCTGACAAGTTCTGTACAGAATTTGTGATACTGTCATGGGGAACAAAAGGGCTGAAAGCCTGCTACAAAATCACCATCTCAGTTTTCTGATAGTGTAACACTTGAAAATTACAGAAAATTTCGCTT